>JANHGB010031252.1:0-26864 GCA_026283785.1 Coracopsis vasa
CCATACCACAGCACGTCATGCCCAGTATATAAACTGGGGGCAGTTACCCGGAAGGGCTAGATCACTGCTCGGGTTGGGCTGGATATCGGCTGGCGGGTGGTGAGCGGTTGTATCCTCTTCCCTTGTTATTTCCCTTATCATTATTATTATTATTATTATTGGTGGTAGCAGCAGTGGTTTGTGTTATATGTTAGTTACTGGACTGTTCTTATCTCAACCCGTGGGAGTTACATTCTCTCCATTCTTCTCCTCTTCCCTCCGGGAGCAGGGGTGGAAGGGGGGGAGTGAGCGAGCAGCTGCGTGGTTCTGGGTTACCGGCTGGGCTTAAACCATGACAACATCCCACATAGAACAGCTGTAACACATGTGAGGGCCTGGAGAAATGTCCAAGTCAAAGAGCAGCCCTGCAAGACAGGCAGAATGGTAGTGATCTTGGCCTGACAAGCAGACAGCATTGCTGGTTGCTTATTAGGATCTGTATGCACGTCTTGACATGAAAGAGAGTCACAGCTAATGAACCCCAAAGATATATAAGGACATGTTACTGATGAGTACAATGAGTGGCAAATGCTAATTTCAGTTAAAGATAACCTCTTTACCACAATATGAACTTCTGAAAGTAAGTGTTGCAATACCAAGGCTGAAATGTATCATCATCACCCTCTGGAGCTAGAGCATTTAAATACTTTTTCCTTCAAGTCTGGAAGCTTCCCATTCTACCTGCTCCAGATCAATGCAGAAAAGTCTGTCTTCATAATGTAACTGTAGCCAAATTTCACACCGTATCACAGATGAAGGGTGGGCAAAATGGAAAGCTTTGCAGTTCCATTTGGTTTCTACAACACAGATATAGCAAAATACAAACTTTTTATTTTCCACTAATCATGTGCCTTTGAGTCACAGGAATACCAAAAAATACAATTATATACAGAGATAATTTCTTTCATCACTGAAATGAATCCTCTTTTGGGATAATGAGGGATTGAAGAGCGTACACCAAATCGAGAACACTATGATGGTCAAATATAGATCTGTATGTATGAGTCTAACAAGGAACATGGACTCTGCTTTTCAGACAGACTCAAGCCAGGTAGCTCAATAGGAGAGCGCATATTTGGTACTTTGAATGTCTAGCAATAAACAGCATGATTAGAGCTGCTGTACAGCAAGTTCTCTTCAAAAACATAATGGTGCACCTGCAGGCAGAGCACTTAATAAGGCACGTGTATCAGCCACTGCCAAGGAGGCTTTTTCGTGCCATGCAGAAGTTCTGAGGTCGCATCAATACTTAAGTGCTGCCTATTGAACCTTCAACACCATTTCTGAACACTGGTGTTAACTTAGTCTTAACATAGCACCGATTAGCTTAAGTGCTCTGTACTAATATGATTGCAACACTGCAAACTGTGACCTTGCCCTCCCTAACCCTTGAAGCCTTCTCAGACTGTAACAGAGTCTTTGAAAGCCTTCAGTTAACATTACTAATTATAACTACCTTTTTCTGTGTTTAAAAGCAGTGAAATATTTTCCTCCTGACTGAGGCAACGCTAGAAGTCTCAAGAAAAGAGACTTCTCAAGTTCCCAAAACTTTTGATAAATGCAGAAAGCTTACTGTCTTGGAATGATACTAGATTACATATTAAATCCCCCACTGAAATGTATTAACTTCAGGTAAAACTCTGTCTTATTAAAGCATTACAAAAAGCCCAGAAAACAGAATTATTGAACATGTTCATCATTGCCTCAGTATGCAGTTTCTGAAAAATATATATACTTTGGCTATCACCTAGAGAGACCAGATATAACTGAACAATTGTCACCAAAGAAGTAATTTCACAAACATACCTTTCTAGTACGTTTTATGTGTAGATGCACACACACAAAATATTACTTACCCAGTACTGAATTCAGATTAAATTCTCACTTACAGCAGAACACCTCACCCCTGAATACTACAATTGCATAGTTTGAAGTAGCTGTATCAGTAGAACTAATAGGCATTCAGTCACAAACGCAATTGACATCAAGCAGAGCAACTCTTTTCCATCTGTTGTTATGTCCCAAATAAGAAAAACAACATAGTGATTTTACATAGCAACAAGTTAGGAGCACTCACACAAACCTGTCTTACAGCTTCCTAATCAAATTAAATACTTCAGCTATACATCTGCCTTACCACATGTTAAACTTTCACTCCAGAAGCATCAAGATCACATACATACACCTCCCCCTCCTAGACACCTTGCACTCTTCAGCAGCCTAGTTGAAAGAATTGATCTCCAAGTCCAGCAACTCAGGGACACTAACACATTTCTGCCCAGTGAAGGTGTCTGACCCTCCCTGCAGGAAAGAAGTGCTATGAGAATGTGCAACAACAGATATTCTGTGAGTTTTCCAACAATCTCTTAACATTTAATTAAATGAAAACTTGATTTGTCTAATAGATAGGCAGCTACTTGTGATGAGGAGGTTCACGTTCCCTCGTTCAGTGACTATGTAGTGTGAAATATTGGTGTATCTGTAGGAATGAGAATACAAGTCAGAATTCCTCAGATGCCATGCTTTAAAGTCAGGTTGATGTGCTCTCGATCTCTCTTCCTCCACTTCTCATCCCCTGCCTTTCCCTTGCATCTTTTCTCCAGCAAACATTTAATTATTTAATGCCAAGTGCAATAACATCAGGAGCGACCAAGAGCATTCTTCCATGGAATACTTCATAGCACACAAATTAGGACTCTTCTGAGACATTTAACAATCCCTGTAGGCAGAGGAAGGAGCTGAATCTGATCTCTTCTAATCCTGACAACTGTCCTCATTTTTGTGCCATTGCAAAGGGGAGCAGCAGGCTTCTAGTGCTGCTTTTTGAAAGAAGTACTGCTTGTGTCTCACTCTAACTGTGGACACTCCTTGTTCAACTCCAAGTTGGTTAAGACTGAGACAAACCTTGCTATTGTTTATGCAGATTGCACAGCCTAATGCTTAACATGCCAGCTTCAATCTGAGAGTGTTAGTTGGTCTTCCTCCCTGGAAAAAAAGGAACTTACGTACCTAATTCGGAACTGTGAATGCCACCAGGAACACATCTGTGTGTGAGGCTCTCCAACAGTGACCTCAGCTCCCTCCGACTGGATGGAGCTTATGCAGTATGAAATATGAAAGCAGCGAGCCACCTGGGGAGCACATTTTCACCTATGGCAGAGCATATAGTTGAGTGGTGAGGAACACGCACTGGAAGGGGAGCACTAGCATCAAGAAGCATCAAGAAGCTGCCAGGAGGAAAGCAGCACATAAACTTACAAGCTTTACTTTTCCCACACCTTTGAGCTTCTGATCACATTATCACATTTTGGCCAGTACTGATGGGATTTTGCAGTGAATGGGAATAGGAGAAGTATGAGCAAACTCGAGGATTAGCACTGGTCTGAACACTGCATCTGATTGCAATGAAATATGTTACATACATATCTGGGCCATTCTAGGTGACATAAACCAAGGGCACAAAAAAACCCTGCTTATGTGCTAATAATATAAAATTACCTCTCGCCTTATTACGGATCACTAAAGTTTCTAATATTTCTGCTCTTCCTCATACTCTTCAGTTTTGCCATTGAAAACTCAACAGTAAGTAGCTACCATAAAAAATAAGGGCAGTAAATAAGCGCTGTTTTTTATTAAAGCATGGCCAGTGTTTCAAGAATTATTTTAATGGTTATTGAAATAAATATAAAACTCCCCCCAAATTAAACTAACCTAATAAGATCTTTTCATTACAAAAGAAAGTTGCAATATGAATATTAGTTGTCACCCTATACAATTCATCTTTTTAAAACCAGAGCAAATGTGAAATTTTAATCATATTATTAAGTTGCTGCTCTTTATTTTAACCAATTAATGACTCTTTTGAACTTCACCTCATGATACTTGGTTAGTCCTCTAAATATACTGGAGGTTATACATTCTTCATTTATGTCATTCATTAATCACTGTTCAGTAAATGCTGTCAGAAAGCTGTCGTCTTTGATGTCTCATTGTTCGCTGCATTCTTTCTTGTTGGTAGTTAATCAAATGCTCCCCTGCTGTGGTCAAAGCACAGTTTGATAGCAGTTTCAGAGGTGATTCAGCACTAAACCACGAGCTTATTGTAAAGGTTCATTTTTTGTTATACCATGCTAAACTGAAAGCTTTCATTTTGCAATCCTTGGCAAATGACACATTGTTGTCATGCACTTATGACTGGGTAGCTCAGAAAATAGTACTAAATTCTGCCATCTAACTGAAGCACACTGTAATGATGGGCTAATTACTTGCAGCTCTGAAATGCAAAGTTTCCACTGCCAATCACAATGAAATAATGTTTCTTTTTTTTTTTTTTTTTAGGGATTAGAATTAGAACAATAGTCAAAATGTGTTAAAACTTCAGGGGGTAGTAAGTCAAATGAAAGCATCCAACAGAGAAAAATTTCTATCCCGGGATAAAATGAACGTTTTCATTTCTCGTGTTTTCTCGAGACAGATTTATACTGAAAATATTCAGAAAGAAATTCTGCAAAAGCAATAGCAGACAGACTGCAAACAAGTACCAACTCAGAAGGCAATGAAAAGGGAGAATGTGTTTTTATATTGTTTTGGCATTGCCATAGTTATTTGCTTTAAAAGAAATCACCAGTGTTTGGACTCTTTGTAAAGATATTAAAATCATCCTGTCTCTCTTTTCAGAGATCTTATCCCTAATTACATGATCCCCCAAATAACTGCAGCTGTACAGATGAAGCAGCAGTAAAATACAGTAAGAGACTTGTATTATCATGTATGAGGATGGTGAGGAGCTAGCACAGGGTGCCCAGAGAAGCTGTGGCTGCCCCATCCCTGGCAGTGTTCAAGACCACGTTGGACGGGCCTTGAAGAAACCTGCTGTAGTGGAAGGTGCTCCTGACCATGGCAAGGCGTTGGAACAAGATAATCTTTAAGGTCGCTTCCAACCCAAACCATTCTATGATTATTGTCATCTTTCACTTTTAAATGAATCTGTATACTTACATGACCAGTAGCAAGTCCAATAAAACCCCAACCCATGTATAAAACCATGTGAAGTTGGAATTCTAAGCCCAGAGACAGAAGTCAGATTCAGATCAAAAGCCTCAATAAAATTATTAAAAGCACCAAAATAATTCACCTTTGGGAAGAGATAAATAATTTTTAGCTGCATGCATCAAGTTGCTTGGAAAATGGAGAAACAAAAACTTATTTCTTGTCTTAAATCCACAAAGATTGTTAGGAAGAATGCTTGTGTCTGTGCTTATTGCTTTGCATATTACTGGAGTATTAGTTTTGCTTGCTATCCTGAGCTCTAACCTGCTTTGCAAACATGAAATTGTACGATTAGACCTGCTTAAAGAGTTAATTCAGATACATAGAAATTCACTGTCATCACTAATAAGGAGGAAGCACTTTTAGAAAGAAGGTTATTATACTACATAACAACGTTGTAAATAATATATAAAACCTACTATACTTAGCAAATGATAAACAGTAGTCCCTAAGAACCACCAAAGCCACTTTTAGCCAGTTAAGAGCCTGCCCTACTGCATCACTGTTCCCTGGGTTCCTCTTCTGCAAAAAAATCTAGTGATAGTCATCTAACATTAAATCAGTAAGACAAGATCTTGGGCAGCACAGAGGAGAAGTAGCCTGGAAACTCTCAGATTGTGGCAGAGGTGGACAAGTGTTCTTTAAAAAAACAACATTTTAAAAGCATCTTTGTAAAAGACATCTGATGATCCAGCCATTGTACAGATAATGACAAAACCCATCTATATCATTTTTGGATCTCAGTGCAGTGCGTTTTTAATATAGCTTTCATGAAGTAATTAAAATAAGAACTTGGTGGACTATTTCTAGTCTAACTTTCACTTTACTACCTGCTATTTCCCATTTTTTCCTTGTTTGAGACTGAACAGAAGAAAAGATGATGGTTTAGCCTTCCTTCAGGCTTTCTTTAGATTTTTTTTCAAACGACTAAGGGAACCAAATATTTTCCTTTCACTAGACACTAGCATTCCACCTGACACAAATCCCCATAGCCTCAAGTACCATTTTCTTTTCTGTTCAAGACTAGAAAAAAAAGCACTAAGTTAATACATAGTCAGCCTGTTCATTCTTGTTACAATACACCTCTTAGTGTGCCTCTTGATTTTAAGAGCAGCAATATGAAAACTTAACAATAAAATCTGAAGGCTGTAAATCCTGTTACACTATTAGCGGGCACTGACCTATTCAAAATCCAATGCTAATTTGCCAAGGTTACAAGGCAGTAATACCACCTCCATTGATACCCACAATGCTCTAAACAGTTCTCTTCCCAGCAGTATCTGAAGTTCACTGACCTGTTTAGCCTAGCTCTTGACTCACATTGACCAACTTCTGTGTGATACCACTACTAGCAACTTACACTACACTCAGGTAAAATTGAAACAGATTTTTCCAGAAGAAAGAAGTGACATAATAATCCTGAGGCATGATGAGCGGTATGAGGAACATCTGCTGAGTACCTCAGTGCCAGAAAAAGACAGGCATTTGGAAAGAGGAGGGATTCACTAACATGTTTTCCAGTGAGATTTAAGTTCAGTTGCCTGATTTTGTTTTTCTCTCCCAGGCAACACATTTCTGGTGCTGTATCATTGCCCCCAGTGAAGTTACTGAATGTTTTTCAGGAATATCATAAAAAATGAGTCAGGCTAAATCTGTGCTGCTGTCTGGTGCATCAAGCCTCAGTGAAGTGCAAGCCAATAAAACTGCATTAGGATGCATTGGGACCCTTATTCTTTAGGGATCATGCGGGAGTTTGCTATAGATGCAAACCAAAAGACTGCTCATGGCTTTTACATATATTTTATAAACCAAATTATTCATAAATCATTATGCCAAGCAAAGTAAATGCCCCATAATTTGTCAGTGGAGGAAACTCTGAGAACACTAAAAAGCCACCCCACAACAATGAGGTAAAGCAAGGAACTATCTGAAGTGTTCTTGGTTGTTAGTTGGATTTTTTTCGCAAATTGAGCTATTACTTGAGGGGGAAGGGGTAGGAGGAAGGGGGGAAGGCAGCTCCCACAGCACCTTTCCAACAGGTTTTCACCAAGGTGTTTAAACGTTAGGATTTTTGCACACTGAGCCAAATGCCTGAACCGCGAAAGCAAAAGGATTCCTTTCATTTAATCTAGTGTAGCACTAAGTCTTCTCATATTAAGAAGAATTCCTTTATTATCTGTTTTCAGGAAATACAATCCAACAGGGTGAAGGACTCTGACTCAGATTGCATTATTTTTCACCTAGCAAATCTGCATTATCAATGTAAAGTTCTCCACTCTTTTGTAACTAGTATTCTAAGGTATAATTATATGGAGATTGAAAGCCTTTTTGTTTTCTCAATTTAAAACTACTGCCAACAGCTCCCTTTCAGGACACATGCTGACTCAGTATCTTGTCACAACCTATAAGACGTCTTCAGTGTCTTCATTGTCTTTTCTTTTTTCCTTAAGTTTTTTGTCTTTCTGTGAGTTTTTCCCCTCCTCTTTCTTTTCTTATTAAATGGAAAAAGATACCTTTAACTTTAATGGTTCCTGAAAAACACCTAACTCAGAAATATAGGCTCCTGAAATGCTCAGTGGAGGGTGAATGCTTCCAGAGTGAAACTCTGATCAGCTACATTACAAGGAATCTGGCTGCTCCTATGTAGACATGTTGAATCACGCTTCTGGGGTTTTTCTGTGTGGTCCTGAAGGGTTTTTTTCTCTGTGTGCTTTAGGGCTTTTTTTATATAAATACCTTCCCACTGACTGTGCAGGGAGTTCTGGAAGTTGTTCTAAATCCAGGAAGTTTAAATATATAATAATAACACATGGAATAACACATTTAAGTGAATTGTCTCTGGAATAACACATTTCAGTGAATTGTGTCTTGAGGGAAGGCTCTGGCAAAGTCAAGTATTGGGGATTTTCTATTTCTCAAAAGGGTTCAGATGCATCTGTGCCCTAAAGCACTTCCTATTTTTAAACAGCATACTGAAGGGAAGAAAGTGCTTAGACCAACTTCTAATCTGACATGAAATATGATCACGTAACAAGGTGTCGTTTCATCTAGGCATACACAAAATATTACTCAGAGTACAAAATGGTATATGTACATAACCTGCACATGCAAAACTACAGTATATGAAAATTAAAATAAACATTGTGTATCTGTGCATATTATGCATACAAATCTAATACCAGGTACGTGTACTCAAACAGAGTGAAACTTATTGACAAATGCAATATTCTGCATTAACAGAAGAGCAGCATGCTGCAAAGGGCAGCAGTGTAATTTCAGTGGTGTAAGAGATTTTTACCCGTTCTTTATTATCAGCTACATTTCTAAGTTGAATAAAACCTGTTATCTGTCATCCTGACTCAGAATTCAAGTGTACTGTCTTCACAGTATTTTTATCCTGGGAAAACTGGCTCAGTTACTGTCCTGGGTTCAGCTGTAACAGTTATTTTTTCTCCTGAGTTACCAGCTGGGATTAAACCATGAAAGTTACTTAACTGGACCCATACTTTAAGTTAGCTGAACTGAAAATTGAAGTCAAATAACCCAGCTATTAATGCTGTGCCTTTTCCATTAGGTGATTCCTCTTACCATGGCAGGCAGCATGAATAACATGAGAAGGACTGGTGTTTATTTCATCCAAAGCTGACATCCATGTTATCTTCATACTTGAGAAGAAATCTGTAATTTTGGCATCAACTTGTCCTTTTAGGTTCAGGTGCCTTATTTTCTGTGCTGCAGAAGTTCACACGGTCTGTACCTTGACATGCTAGATCATTTAAACTAAATCATTTAAAATGAAACATTTTAACTTAAACATGCAATTTAGAATTACAAACACTAATAGAATCTTCACTTAGAAATGTTTTCAGGTGTACGTTTGATAAAGCATAGAGCCCAGACTGCCACATATCTTACTAAAATAATCCAATTATTTTCATATTTTCTTTTTAAATCAGAAAAAAAGGAAAAGTTATCAATAAGTGATGGACTACTTTTATTCAAGATAATACTCATAAGCAGAGCTAGATAACTGAAATAACACTAAATGGCTCCTTTCCTGCCTTTGTCTGTGATCATAGCTCAAAATTATCACTGCAACTGGGATTTTCAGGTGAAATGTTCACTTGCTTCATGGAATGCTTCTTCAGCACTCTTGCCTATGTTTTTGTGGGGATTTGAGAGGAATGTGTTTTCTGAAATGGGAAAATTATCTTTTGATATGTCTTTTTATTTTAAAGTTCAGAAAATTTTATTACCACACTTTCCAAAAGGGATATACATTGATTTTATTGAATTTGAAAAAGGGACATTTATTTAGGAAAAAATAATTACTGCTGCCTATTAGCTACTAATATTTTCCTGGCAATACGGCACCCTATTGACAAGCATGGACTGCTCAATACTGTTAGGATCTGCTTTACAAATCCAAGTGATTTTTAGTTTCACTGTGAACATTGAGACTCAACTTAGCCTCATTCAGGTTAAAATCACAAATGTCTCCATCTATTCTGGGTCCTTCAGCATATGCTGGGCCTAGCAGTCTTTCACTATCAAAGTACAACTGACTGGTTTCACATAGATACATTGATTTTTCCAAAGAAAAAAATATTTTTAGCTGGAAAGTTTCTAACAAGCTCCATTTAAACAGTGCTAGCTTTAGAAAAACTGTTGGTTTTCTATACAATACAGCATCATTGATCAATTGAAAATGACTTTTCTCTTTAAACATGTTCAGACTTAAAGCAGGCTTGAAATTCCTTGCAAGAATAAAAAAAAAAGATTTATTGAAGATGACCATTTCTGAAGCATTCTGTATAAACAAATTGTTAAGACTTTCGGGTGTAAGGAACAGCAAAACTCATCTAGATGAGACTAAAATCAAGATAAGTTATAAAAGATTTCTTTATCAATGTGTTTCTTTTTATGCAGTTCAACTATCACATTAGTGTGGAAAATGTAATATTTAAGTTAACACAACAGTAGAGTTTAGATCTCAACAACTGTTAAACTACTTACGAGGGGAAAAAAACAAGTTTTAATGTAACAAAGAAATGGCTTTTATTCCTTCCATGTTAATCTAAAGCTTGTTTTGAGACTTTCCCTTTGAGTGATTTTCAGTTACAGAGGAGACGTTTTTTGTTATACTTTCAAAGGAAAGCAGAAGAGCCAGGTAAGCCATTAAACTGGCATATTAGTTGTTAGAGTGGCATATTCCAATAGTTTGAATGTTAGACTTCAGGACAATCAGGGTTTTTTTGTTTTATTAAGGGGACATTTTTAGAGAGGTAAAAAACCACAACAGTAAAGCAGAAGTGAATCCCTTACCATACCTGTTTTCGTTTATCTTTCTCTAGAAGTTGGGAAATATACACTGAGAGCTTCAACTTGGTTGCTTTAGAATATTAGACTTCATTTGTTATCTGAAATTACCAAGTAACTGCATTAGGTATCAGGCCTGCATTTTAGCACTTGTCATTGCACGTGGTGGAGGTTATAAGCACATCATGCTTATAACCTCCACTTACCACTGCACTATAATTACAATTTATGCAACAGATTGCACTCAAAGGATGTTAGAAACAGTTGACTGATGTGTAAGGCTCTCTGTAGATAACCCAGGCAATGAATGCTACCTGAGCCACCACTAAAGTGCACTGGCAATGCATTTTCCACCTGGAGTTTTGGAGTGTGGCCAGAAGACTCCCCTTGGCTCATACTCAGCTTCTCTCAAGAACTGATGGCAGCCATTCCTGTTTGCATCACCCAGCACAGCACAGCGATGCTGCAGGCTTTGAAAGCTGACTGATGGCTGCTGGTGGAGTTCTGAGAGAAATGAGACCGCTATGTGTGAAACACCATTCTTTATCCTCTGTGCTGTGCAAGGCTTTCCCCAAAGGGACGTGAAAGGATATTTGATGCCCTGGAAGGGTACAAATAGAGGTTGCTGAAATGTATTCAGATATTTCTTTTTTTAATGCAAATTGGTAGCAACAGTTGTTCAAGACCGTCACACAATCAGGAACTCTCAGTTCATCTGTTCATGAAATACACTAAGATGCAAGCAAAGACAAGCCAACCCTAATCAAAGGTTGAAGAATGTTTCTGTAATTAGATGGGATTGCTTGTTGGCCCAAGAAATTAGAGAAAGCTCTTACAGCATAAACAGTAACATAGTTCATTGACTCTGTAGCAATTTTTCCCTTCACAGTGTCATGATTCACAATGACATTTTGATTTTCATTTTAAGTTGTTTGGATTTTGCTGCTTCCACTGCCTTATTCTTAGGCTGTAATGTATTAAGATAATACATTATCTTAATAAGTTACCACCACAATAACGCTGTGGTAGGTTTTTGTTTGTTTGTTTTTCTTAAGAAAGTAAAGAGAATCTCCTCTTAATGCCATTTTTTATGTCAGCATCCCCCTTCCATGTCTTTTCCCTGCTTGTGTCTATTCATCAACCTACAGCCATTTTACCATATGAATATGGTGAGTTGAAGCAGGAGCTGCAGTAAGAAAAACACTTGTGTTTCCAGGTATGTTAATATGCCATCTTTCTAAAAGACTTGAACAAAGAAAGTGGGAATGTACAGCAGAATGGCAGGTGAAATACCATTAGAATACTACAAATTGCACTGGTACCTTGCAATCAGGATTAATGAGGGTCAATATACAGCTTTCATTGTTAATAAGCATAGGAAGAAATAAATCAGGATACCACTCATTTTTGCTTGACAGAAGGCAGTCACAGATCACTTCCAGCACTTCCCTCAATGAATGATATGCCATGCTAGATGAGGCAGAGCTTATTTGTGTCATTACAAATGCATAAAGCAAGTTCCCCTGGGCTATCTATCAGTGGAGACCTTTTATCCTCCCTCTGTGTGAGATCTGAACAGGTTTGCATCTTCGTATCTGAAACTATGATCATGACAACTTAAAGTGTTACTTCATGAACACTGCTCAAAAATCAGACTTGCCATGCATACAATCAACAGTCTGAAATATATGGATGGCTGCATCAACTCTCTGCGTTTCCTCATGGCTACGCATATTCCTCATCTTTGTACTCTGTCCAAGGTCTGCAAAAGGCTGGCATTATATGACAGCTGTTTATATGGATGCCAAAGAGATTCATATACATATACACAACTAGATTTTATATAGTGTTTTAAGTACTGCAATGTTGAATCACCTGAATATCTGAGACCAGAGGCTTACCACTCTTGAGACATTCAGTTCTTCAAAAAGCAAACTGAACTACAACACAGTAAGTATAAAATGTCACAGAGAATAGAAGTGAAGGTCACAATTATCCTTAAACTGAAAATAATAAATAAAATAAAAAGGTGCTCATGATAATTGACACAGCTGCCTGAAAAAAAGTGCAAATCACAAAACTATAAATGTTTTTCTCTGCTAGGATTACTTCATGCCTGAGCACACAGTTGACTGCTGTTATGCAGTTCCTGTAACCTGTGCAGTGTTATTACCTACCAAAATGGATTTCACGCGATTGCATTTTTTATTGTGCAGTGTGCTGAGCAGCAGCCAGGCATACTCAGACACAATTAACAGGACTGATACTTGGAGCTCTGCAATGCTCTGCACCTTTATCCAAGATAAGTCCCCAGCCTTGATACTCAGTGCGTTGCTTTTGAACGTTTACTTCAAAGAGGTAGAGAGGGGTGTTCAATGAACTTAAAACATAGAGGAAAGGTGGAAACTATCTGAGTGTGGCCAAATCATTTCAGGAAGTTGCCTGTATAGATGTACTTGGGACAGGATGCAGCAAGAAGCCAGGTCCTATGGGAAAGTAATCATACACTAATTGCAGTAGTTCAATCTCAGATATGTGGTTTAAAAAAAACAGCTATAATACCACTGGGTATTATTTCTCCATAGCTCACACATGACATATTAAAGGAAGATCTGCCTTGACAGATGGTCTTTCAAAAAGCTGATGGGGCCATATCTCAAGCTTTAAGTGGAATAAGCACTACATTATTCTTTTCTACCACTTAAAAAAAAAATCTCAGTGCATAACAAATATAGTTACCTGTCCTACAATCATATGGGCTTTTTGAGCACAGGTTACATTCTTATTCTAGATTCTGAACTATATATAAATTCTTTCAAGCAGATCATGGTATAAAAAAATAGCAGGCTTTTTTCCAACAATAGTAATAATTCCAAACCCCTAACAGCTTCATTATAGGACTCTGTGATGTTGCAGATTTCAAGCCAAAGTCTGTAAAAGCACATAAGCAAATAAGTCTAATTACAATTGCTGTTCAGCTCTTGTGAAATTCTCCCACCCTTTACTACCAATTTATCTTTTACTAAAATGACACCAAGTGAGATTATTGCCTCTCCGCAAGGCGGTAGAAAACATTCAGGGTCTTGCAGAACCTTTTCCCAGCGGAGAAGAAATCAATTACATAAAATCTGAGTATACACGAAGTATAGCTTGATTTAAATTCAGGCATAAGATCTATCTCAAGCATGAGAGCTCTACAGGTGATAGCATTTGAAACAACGTTTTAGCATGTAACATAGTTTTCAAGCACTGATTCTGCTTCAGGTATTCAAGCACTCTGTTAGCAACAAATTTCCTTGCACCATTCAAGAAACATTACATAAGAAAAGTGACAGCTGCACTTTGCATATCTTCTAGAAACACATCATTTTATTTACAGACTTAAGAGAGACTGGAACATTCATCTAGGCAGCTTGTTATGCAATTTATATGGTACAATTTGCTTCTAAAATGAGAGTACAGACTGCCTTTTATGTCTTTACATAATGTGCCATGTAGGAACTACAGACATCACACAGATTTGGGGTTGGAATCTACACTGATTTCCAATATAGTAAGTATAGTCATTAAATTCAAAGCCTGTACGTTCTTTCTTAATTTTCTTTCATTCAGAAACACCCTCAAAACAGATAGCTATCAAGATAGATAGCACAGCTCTATTTTAAATATTATTATTGCTAAATTTTATTCTTCTACAGTTTAAGATTACAGGCACAAAAAGTACACGAAATGGAGTAATAAACTTGAAAAGGCAGAGTTCTGCAGATGCAAATTCCCACTGTTCTCAGGGCGAATGTGATTGTTCCTCTTCATGAATTACAAGTGGAACACAGATTAGGTTTGCTATAAATCTTGGTGAACTCATTTAAATGGTTATATTATTGCATATCAGAGTGATAATTCATGTGACAATTGTAGAAATCACACGAACATTCAGCACCAACTGATTTTTGCCAAACTTACTTTATTTAGCTCTAACATCATCTGCATATTTCAATTTGGTCAGCATAATTCTTAAACGGTAAAGATAATGATAAATTGAGGCTGTTTATTGCCACATGAGGTGATTATCACACAACTGTTAGTCCAATGACCGCCCTTATAATAACAAAGGCAAGTCTTTATGGGTTAGTATTGCTCACTTGGTCTTTGCTTTGCAGCATTCCTGCTGCTTTATAGCAAAGAAAACACTGCCTGCAAAGCAGTTTCCTACTGTGTACTTCTGATGTAAAGCCTTTGCTTTACACACCAATTCAAATATTATCACTCATTTTTGAATATAAAATGATCAAAAAAGCAAAAAGACTAGTAAGCACATAACTCCATCAATAGCACATACATCTTTTCACACAAAAAGGAAGCCAAAGTTAATCCCCTTCTAGTGCTTCAGACACAGTGATAGGTATTTTGCCATTTAACTCCAAGTCATTTCTGGAGGTGATCTTACATTTTAACCAATATATCCCTTGTTGCTCTATGCAATTTGTTCAGTATATTTACTGACTAAAAGAAAAGCATTAGGCCATTAGGCACTGTCATTAAAATACAAAACTACTGGAATCATGGCCATCATACAGAAGAGAAGAAAAACAACCTATCACCCCAGCTATCACACTGACTGTAATAAAAGCCATCCTTTGGCATTTATTCTTCATAGTGAGACGTTATTGAGTAGGTTCACACATTGCATTTCACACAAAACACTGAGTGCAGCAACTACATACGGCTTGACAGAATTCTGAATTTTGGGTAGTGATAAAGACAGTAAACTTTACCTAGATGCTGGAATTGGAACAGATTAGGGCTGCTATTTAAGAAGTTACTATGCTTCTTCAACCATTCTGCATATTATAAATAATCTGGATTGAATGGACAGAATGAGTTTTTAAGGTTAGACACATCCCTGGAGCATAAAGGGCTATTTGGCATCAAGGACAGCAGCAGCGGTGAGCTGGACAAGCTCACAGAACATGGGAAAGGAGTATGTGACAAGTGTGGATGAAAAATCACAGGGAGAAGCCTAGAAAATCTCTCAGGTTTCTTGAAGAAATCATTAGGGACAGGAATGGAAATAAAAGCAGTGAGGAAGGGTGACATTTAAAACTTTACAGAGAATCAAGTACAGGAAGTTGTTTTAAGTGACAGTAAACAGGGGCTCAAGTGCCTTCACTCAGCAACAATGAGTTTATGCCATGCATCCTTTTTAATAACTGGGTTTTTTCAAGTATTTTCAAGTGTGTGGCAGAGGATTTTCTTGAAGATAAAGTTTTCCTTCTTAATATGTATATGATCTCCTTTGAAAGGGTTTCTCAGATTTCTAAACATGTCCTTTCTTAGGACTTTGGGGTTTACTACTGTTCCACTACCTCTCACCTTGAATAAGTTTGGCCCATTCCTGCTTTCCTAAGAATTTATTATTGCATTTCCCCACTCCTCTTTTCCTAAGCCTTCTTTGACACGTAAATGGTATTTATGTTCAACACAATAGAGTTTCCCGAACAGTGCCCAGGATGTTGTCTGTGCACATCTCACCTTCCAATATCTGTGATGACACCACTGACAAGTGTAAGGTACAAAGAGATTTTGGCATGATACAGCAATACAGAAGTTGAATTCACAGTTCATGATAATGAAAAATAGGCACCTGCCATAGATGACCCATTCTGGACAAGAAAAACATTATAAGACTAGGGAATTAAACGGCACAATGTGAAATATTTCCCCTCAAAACCGTATTTCTCACCTTTTTTATCTCCTCTTTCTCGTTCTACTATTTTTCAGTTGAAGAACTGTGATACTACTGTAAGTTTTCTTGTCTAAAACACTAGAGAAGTCCTTCTCTTTCTTTGGGCAGATCTGGGAGTGTGACCTCCTCACACCTTCACCTTTGTGAAAGAAGTCCCTACCTCTGCCTCTGAGCTGACTCTTCTGAAGTCTACAGTGCAGATAAAGGAGGAAGCAGTTGGGCCTTGGCCTCCCAATTAATTTTTAGCTCTCTAACCATCAGAATATCTTTTATTTGAAGAAAGTATAGCAAGTCCACATCTTCCCTTATGGGAACATAATTTATTCCAAGAAAAAAGAAAAAACATCCAAGACTAATATGAGCATCTATTACTAGTGATCTGTAAAGATGCTAAAAATTCTAATGAGCTTATAGCAGTAGCTTTACCTCATTTACCTCTTAAAGTCTCTTCTTTCTAGCTTAAATGGCAGGAACAATATAAGATCTTACATATGTTAAATCTTGCCAGCTCTTACCGTTTGTGTCATTTAAACTAAGTTTAAGTAAGGCTAGATGAAAAGCAGGTTTAAAATTCTAGCCATTGTCTGCATCAGGCTTATCTAAATGTTACCAGTGGAAAGAACAGCAGGAGTATTCTGGGACATCTGCTATTCTGAGCATTATGATATTGTATGAAGTACTCTTTTGGATAATCTTAACTATAAAAGTAGAAATCCAAGAGCTAAAATACATGCATTTGTTATTTTGGTGAAAAACAGACTGTGTGAACCTACTTGTAACACTGAAAAGATTAGATGAATAGATGTTCAACTCAGTACCTGAATTCAGTTCAGGTACTAGCAGAATACAAGCTAATATATTGGGGAAACTAGTCAAAGAAGAAGAAGAAGAAGAAAGGTACAAAATTCTCAGTGAAAAAAGTTAAAGCAGCATTATTTTCATATTTATTTTAAAGTCAAGTCTACTTAAAGTTTCAGTTCAAGGTGGCTTTTAGATATAGTTCCCAGCCCACTTAAAAAAACAACTGTATTGTCTTCACTACATCAACATGCTTTAACAGAATCATCAGATATGACAGGTATTACTGCATGATCTAATTTTGATTTTACTAATTTCCTTATTTAGTATAAACACTAAATACAGCTGTGTTTCTAAAATGTAACTTGGAGTGGAGTTTTTAGCTCTGAGAAGTAGTATTTGTTTTTCTCAACCTATTAAAGCGACTTGGAACAAATGTATACCTCTACCTTCACGTATAAGACCAAATGATTATTTAATGCAATTCTAAAGAGAACACACTGAGAACCACATGACTCTAAAACCCCTTTTTCTTCCATCATTTGCAAATAATTTCCCATGATTCATTGCATAATGCTATTCAAGCCTTTTCCAGAGGAACTATCAGACTCATAAATTATTTAATGGTAATTCTGTGTTGAACATGTTTCACTCCATTTCATACCACTGGTATAATTACATTTTTTTTCCTCGAAATAACTCAACCCTTCCTTGATAATCAGAGTGAATCACAATGAGATTTTTAATCAACTAAATGATGGGTAAAGCTAGAAAGAAAACTAAAACTACACCCAGAACCTATGAAAACAGAGAATCACAGTAACATCTCTGCTCTTTGTGTTTCACTTTGAGCTGTACATATCAATCATGTATTCAAAACAAAAAAGGACAAAACTTAAAAAATCCAAGGTTAATATGTAAGACCAAGCAACTGCATCACTCTTTTAACTATTTACCAGATTTGTCTTGAGTCAGGCTACATTTAAAGCTTAGATGTGAAGGGAAAAATGCTATTCCTACAGGGCACATGGAACCCAATAACTTTCTTTTTCATGCTTAATAATCTTGTATGTGAGGGACCAATCTAATTTGTGGAAACGAATTGTACCTTAGGGATATGTTATTTCAACCCAAACTGAATATATTATTCATTCTAAAAAAGTAGCAATAAAGATTATATAAGATGCAATTCATTATTTTTCTAAATGCTCCATGATCCCACTGGGAGGTGAGACTTAAATAGCTTATAAGAAGACTACCTTAATTAGGTTGCTTTTCAAATCAAATACAATATAATTTTAACATAAAAATGTCACTCAAGGGAAGTATTCCATTTACAAGGATGATTAATGAAATTTAAAGGGGAAAAAAATAAGATCGATCCATGGCTAATATAACATGTGAAGGCATCTGAGAGAAGGAATGATGCACACGTAAATAGACATGTACAAATATGCAACTAGCTATGAGCTATATACAGATATCCATCTCATATTCATGCATGCCTACATACACTCACAGAGAAAGGCAATTTGTTACCAGAGCAACCACGGTCAGTTGGTTTTTTTGTCCCCCATCAGAATTGGTTTGCATTTTTGTTAACTCATTTTAACTACTAAAAGCTCAAAAGAATTTATTGTACAAACACATTTATTTAAGCTTAGTACTTACGTTTACATTTGTAAGAATGTCTTTTTCCAGCATTATGATGAAAAAAAGAAGAAAATGAAAATATTTTTCAGCGATTTACTAACAGTTCGTTGTAAGACACTGAAGTTATAATTGAGGTACTTCGCCTCAGTGGTGCTATTAAAATATTGATGTGCATGCCATAGAAATAGTTATTGCCTTTTCTGTGTATAGGGAAATGCTTCAGTTTCTCAGATCCCAGAATGCAGTAATTTCCATAAATATTGACTTTTAATGAGGTTCGTGGTCAGTGATTTAATTTGTGGACTGCAATTCCACTGCAGTTTAGGAAGCAATGGTAAAAATTGAAATTTAGGAGCTTTAATTCTCAGTGTATCCCATTCTAAAGACACTTAGCACTAAGTTTTCTAAACCTTCAAATAGCATTTAAATGAAGTACTTGAATTCCACTATTACCATGCACTTGCAACACTCCAGGTACCCGGCTGCAGTTAAATTTTCAGCAAAATTTGAAACTTCTAGCCTCACTTTTTCTGCATCCCTGTTAACATAGCAGAAAACATACTGTAGGAAAATCTAAGTGTTCAAGGATTTATGCATCCTAGGAAATCATGGTCCCTGGCTAGAAAGTGCTGTATATAGTCCACTCACAATTCCTTTTCCCTACGCAAGAAGTTAATTGAAATGAAGAGGTATTTTGACTAAATAGAGAGAAGCAAAAACTACGATTTTATAACTTTTTTCCTATCTTATTGTTGTGAAAAGGTGTAAAAGCCTGTGAGTCAAAGCAAACGTAGAATACAGTATTCTGTGATAGGACCGCTCATATCTTCTATACTAGAAACAGGTCTATACTTAGACTAATATATTTTATTAACTACAGTCTGTTCATCAGAGATACTTTTCCAGTAAATAAAAATCACATCACCTGCAGAGAAATGACATATATGAAGTGCCTGGGGGCTGCAAACAGTATTTTTCTTCATAAATGGCAAGAGGGATTTTGTAATACGATTTCACATACAGCTCAGATATTTTAATACATAATGCTAAGTAGTGCTTCACTAGATCTGTGAAAAAAATGTTATTAGGTTTTGGCTTGGTGAGAGACTATAATTTTTAATCAGTTCTGGGTCAATCTTTTTCTAGTTTGCTTAGAACAAACAACAGATGTTGTTTTGAGTCAAATGAAACTTTGTTTTTAGCTGTATATTTTAACCTTAAAATCTGCTCATTTTAGGCAGCTTCCTAGATGAAATGTTATTTCAAAATTGAAAAGAAACAAACTAAAACCAAAAACAAACCCACACAGAAAAAAAAAAAAATAACAAAACAAAAAAAACTCCAAACAAAATAAACCCCCCCAAAAAAACTTTAAGCACGTTTCTTTTAAAATGTCTTTCTCGAATTTTAGTTGACTTTCTTTGCTGGATAATGCAATGTACTTGCCAAATGAAAACCCTCATCACAACTTTGCACCATTCTATCCTGATCTGTAGACTGAAGTCACCCAGCTGCAGATATCTCTTTGTTTTATCGCCCACAGTAGGTGACTGCTACTCACTGCCAGTGAATGAAGCATGCCAAACAGCAATGTTTCTATAGTCTCAAAAAGATAAGGTTGCAGTAATAAGCAATTCTGAAATGTCAAGAGACTCAGAAATAACCAGAACTCTCTTGTTAATGAACAAAAAACCCCAATGAATCAGTTCCACATAGTAATTTGTAAAGCAAACAGGTAGAGTGATGGATTGTCATGCACAAGCATCATGTACCCAAATACTGATTACGTGCTTTATAGTATAGTGTTCTCCATGTGTATAACTATGTAGATTTAAAATAAATTATATCCTTTGTTATGATTAATATTTGATGTACTTAATCATATTTGACAGATGCCAATCTTTTTTTCCTTTTTTTTTAGTTATTTTCTTCTTGTACCGCATGTTCTCTCAGCCTAACTTTAGCCTTTAACAAACTATTTGCTAAGATGTCCTTTTCTCTATGGAAAGCATCAAAATGTTAAGGACTGTGGCATTTTGGACACATCCCAGTCATCCCACAGTAAGAGCCCCTGACATCCTGCCACAGCTGGGCTTTCAGAACATATGAAAGATCCCTTACTATAGATAAGAAGAGCTGGGAAAAAGATCAGCCTCTCAGAGCCCATCATGAGTACCCTTAGCATTTGAATCCACAGATATGCATATTCATCAATCAGCTCTTCCTCCTGGGCACTGATTGACTTTATGACCTGAGGAGGAAAACCAGCTTTTGATACCAACAAAGTTCTACACCAATCATTTGACCTCTTGTGTTGATAATAGGAAACTAATCAGCCAATGCCTGAAGGAGATTAAATGTATTGCTCCTTTAAACACTGATGATGATGTCCTCCAAGCTAAGGTGAACACATCTCTCACATGCAATCATGACTTTACTGCTAGTTATTCCACACATGGAATGGAACAGTTATTCCCCTTCAGATCCACATCTTCTCCTAGGAGAATTCTCTGTCCCAGCTTGTGCATTTCCCACCTGATGCCCTGGAGCTGGCTCCTCCGAGGCTGAAATACTCTCTCAGGTTCATAGACCATCTTCTTTAGTGAAATAAACTGCCTCCTAGCCTGTCTGTCAGGGTCATAGCTCATGCATGATGTTTTGTGCAGTCATGAGGTTACAACCCTTTGGCTGTAGGGTCACCGCAATATGAGTGCACATCTCTACCAATGTTACTCAGAAGGTCCACAAAGGACAGATCCATCAGTGTGCAAAGGAAGAAGAGAGGTGGTGGGTAACAGCAGCCTCCTTCACCTCGGGGACAACAAAAATATTGTACAAATGAGATTATATACATTTACAAGTAAACCACTGTCTGACCACATCTTGCAGCAGCCCCAGACCTCCCACCACCTTCTGCTTCACAAGCTCTTCATGCTAAGTGTGTGTCACAACATCTGTACTAGCTGCTTCCAAGACAACCTCAGGGGAAGTGGAAGATCAATATACCAATCTGCAAAGCTCTCTTTGCCCTGAATCTCTCTCTGCTATGCTTTGGAGTGTAGAGGACTTCATGATATCCAGTTCTGTGCAATTGTTAACCAGCAAGTAGTTGGTTGTTTGGTTTTTTTTTAAGGAAGATTACTAACAACACAAACATCTGAAATTTACATTTTGATGGATCATTTGGAATTCTGCTCTGATCACTACAGTTTGGGTAAGTGAAGGTCATCAAAGAATACGGAGAGAAAAAAAAAAGAATTTCTGGAAGAAATATTTTTCAAAGGAAAGGAGAGATTTCAGTTGTGTGTGGGGGTGGTTTTTTATTATTCCCTGTGATTTTACAGCCTGCTCTTTGATTTTCTGTGCAAGAAACAGTCTGCCTGTCTTATCTGTAAAAGAAGATAAGGGCACATCACATCATAGTATTTTGAACCAACTCTTAGCCTTAGACTCTGCTCTAAGGTCTCACTATTCCCAGAGGATATAGATAGAAATGTCTGTCTCAGGGGGACAATTTTTTTTCCTTCAAATTATATGACAAGTCTTTAAGAGAAGTTATTTGTCCATTATGCTACAATACGTCTAGAAATGGTATCCATCATGACTGAGGAAAAATAATTCATTTTCAGACCTGTCAGTCTGAGCAGACAAAATAGGTAGCCATCTCAGCATGGAAAAATAGAGGCAGCTCATCCTCCATTAAAGTTTAGCACTGTCAAGGGACCTCTGACATCCAGTAAGTTAGTTCTTCCTTCCTAGCAGTTACCTTTACTTTTTTAACAGGACGTTCAAGCTTAGAGTTGGAGTACAGCTATTTTAACTCTGATGGCAGGAGAGAGCTGAAAAAATGGAAAAGGGCTAGTGCATACTCAACCTATACTTCTGCTGTGCAGGAAAACATGCATCAGCGTTACATACTACTCATAGTTTATCCCTTGTTTGTGATATCCAGTGAAAATGAGGCAGCAAATGGCTAGTAGAAAAATTCAGAATAGAGGCTAATGAAATCGTATGAGGCAGGTGCAGCAAAATCAGAAAGCTTTGGAATGCATAGACACTTGTCATATGATGATGGTGTTAACTGCTTCTTGGATAGAAGTTTTACCTCATACTCCACCAGTTCACAGAAACTACACCATTATAAGGAAGCAAGCTATGATAGTAAAAGCCATATCAACCTATTTTGTAATACTGATTTCTATACGTATCAAGCAGATAACTTAAAACAATTTTTAGTTTTTTAAAATGAAACATAAGAAGATTCTCCACTTTTTAATGACAAATCTAGTTGCACAGGTTAGATACAAACAGAAATAGTGCTAACCTCAGTTAATGCGTAACCCTTCCTTCCCTCCATCCCCAAACATGCATAGCTTCATGAAGCAAAAAAAACCTTAACTTTGGAGACACCGACATCTTTTCCTTCTAAGATGTTTCTTTCTATAGATGACAGAGACCACACTGAGCAAAGGATCTGGACAATAAACTTCTATGACACTCCCTTTAATGCCACTTGGAAATCTATGTCAAAGAACCTCAAATTAAAGCTGTAACAGGATAATATGCCAAAGCAGTGAATGCTGCATATGCTACATAATTTTATCTCATAATGAACTTCCTCTCAGAATCATGGTGGTTTTAAGCATTCATTTGTAGATCATCCCATATAAAACAAGATAGGAAACAAATACTTGAATCCTTAATCCTATCCCTTCATGGCTTGGATTGTCTCTTTACTATAATTTCTCACCCAGTATCACAAGACCACAGTTCTGGCAGGGCAATTCCTATTAATGATGGTTCAATTCCACAGTATCGATATCTTGTAATAAAACCCCAAATAAGTGAGAGTATTAGCCAAAACTGAGCCTTAGGTATTCCAACTCATAGCAGCAGACAAATAGCATTTCATGCTTCACTTATTACAGAGACAAAATAATTCTGACCAAAGGTGGACTGAAATTCATAAATGATATTTAGCCTATCCTTATAGTAATGGATATTATAAACCAAAACCAAGCAAACCCCACCTCCCCCCAGAAACATAAAACAAAAACCCCACAACAACTGAAAAAAAAACCCAATCAAAAAAATAAAGGCTTGAATTAAAGCATCTTTATCACACAAAAACCATTTACATCAAAACAAATTGCATGTGTAATTGTATTTTGATCATGTCCTTATTACCTATTATAAATCTTGTGTCTGAGTATAGATATTGTACAATTACTTTCTACATTTGGCGTAATTGTTTTGATTTTAAATGTTATTCATTCTAAGAGAAAAATACAGTAGATAATACTATATAACAAAGGAAGCATTTATGAGTAATGATGCTGCTCAACAGACCCATTTTCATTTTCCCATTTAATAACTACAGAGCTATTTTAATGGTTATGTTACATGTGTGGCCAAAATTATGTGGCAGTTGCTAATATAATGATAAAGTTCTGGTAACTCTACATTCCCTGAAAACTGAATAGAGAGTCTAAATAAAAAATGCTGTTATCACACCTGTCTGTAGCCAAATGTTAAGTTAGTAATATTTCAATTAGGAAAAAAAAACATTGTTAGGCTTTTATATCCCAATAGGTGTCATTCAGTTTACCTCATTTGAGTCACCAGAAAGTAAGAAGTATAGTCTACATCTAAAATACCAATTGATTGCAACATCAATTATCAAAAGATAATTAATTCCTTCTTGAAGTATGTGGGCTGGACTGACCTCTGAAGAACACATTCACTGACCACAGATCACTATGGGACAAGTTTTGTAGACTAGGCACCTAACTGAAACACAGGTATTAGCTAAATGTTCTCAGACAGGGTTTCAGACTTTTGAAGTCAACCACTTGTACATCATATATTCTTCTGCATCATTTGACTTCCCTCTAACAAACAGCAATTTCAATTACTCAAGAATTCTGAATTCTCAGAAAACCTTCCAAATCACACTGACAAAATAGAAAAAAAGCCTAGCAGACCATTGATACTCAATACCTCCCCAATGGCAGGGAATTTGTTGAGTGAGATACACAGATGATCCAACTTGTGAGTTCTATCACACACTGAAGAAGAAAAGAATAATCTCAAAATCAGCCTTGTGTTGCAGAGCTTAAGGAGCTTTATATATTTATTTTACCAAACAGAAGGCTGAAGAAAGGCTTGCTCTACCCTGAGCAGAAGGTACAAACATATCAGTCAAGCTGAGCAGCAATTCTAATACCTCCCTGCAGCACTCACAGTTTATCATCCCACCTTCATTTGGAAAAAATACCCCTTGATGTTTCAGAAAGGAGAAAAGAATCTAACAAGTCATGAAAAAGTAGTATTCCTATGCAACAGGAAACAACTGATCAGACTCGTCAGATGACTAAATGAGGGTCTGAAGCAGGAGACTAATAAGTGTTACATTTTTGTGTTATGATGGCATTTAGAACAAAAAGAATGTGTCACCAAATGCCCCAGGAAGATGAAGTAGATTACCTGAAAGATTGAGAACAATCCCTCAGTACACAAGGCTGAAGATTTCTTCTGAAGAGCCGAATTAAATCATGCACATCTTGGAAAACTGCTCTGATTCACACCAAAGATTCTGAATGATAGGAAGCTGCATCTTTGCATCGTCTGTCAGACTGCAAGAAAATCATATCCTAATTAGGCAATGAATTTCTATAACCTCAGTTAAAAGTCTGGACAGAAGGATCTTTGTGCCTCACACTATTTAAATGCATTCATACACAAGCACTTCTAAAGACAGAGCAACTGAAGTTCCTCTTGGATAATGCATTCTTTTTGCCATAAGGCTTGATACACCAAATTCTGGATACATTTTGTGAGTCTGCTTTATCTGACTTGTTTGTTATTTTAATATTCCTTTTGGATTGCGGTAGTTTTAGCACAGCAAGAAAAAAAGCAAAATCTTTCAATTCCATAATTTTTTAACATTTTTTTTTACATTGCTCATCTTTGGGGTGTGTTTCTCAAGTTAACTCTGAAATTAATTTCCATTAGAACCCTTTTTAATTTACTGCATTTCTACACAAGAGCTCCAACTTTGTAAGCACAGTGTGTGGTCTTCATTTTGAAATGTATATCATTATGCATATCAGTATTCAATTGTGACCATTTAATTAAGTGCTTCAGGTCATTCCTAAGACCAGATGTACTGGAAGAAAGGAGGAATTCCCTGAGGGAGAATGGGTAGATGCAGTGAGTATACTCCATTTGCATGGCTGCTATTGGGCAGCCTCTTCAATCAGGTCATCAACTGAATCTATACCTTGCTCTGCATTAGTATCCAATCCTTAAAATTTCTTACCATAGAAATGTTGTATCATTTGCAGACTTCACATATATGACCACATATTCCCTATATGTCTCTGGCAAATATTAATTGCTCAGTAATAGCCCAGTACTTTCTTTTTTTCCTATTAGCAACTTAAATTTGTCTTCTATGAGGGAGTTGCTTTTAAACTTACACTGCAAAAAACTGTTATTTCATGTAATGAGAGCCTTCAATCACAAAGAAGCCAGAGAAATCCAAATACTAAGATACCAACTGCCTGTTTTGACCAGGTCTGCAAGCCAGTCAGAATAGACAAATGCAGAAAGTTTAAAAAGATAAATTCCACAAAACATGCAATGTAAGAATCAGCATTATAATAATTAGTCATCTTTAAGGTCCCAACTCAATTGTTCTTTTATTTTATGCAGAATCAATACCTATTTGGTTAATATATAATTCCCAGGTCATGATTTTCACCTTATCCAGTACTTGGACAATTTTACATCCTCAATCTTTCACTCAACCCTTGTTTTCTTGTTAATTTTGATATTAACTGTGGTTCAGGACTACACAGTTAGTTCTGTGACTCCAGGATTTATGTCACCTAGTCTAGATGATTACACATTGTACACATTTAGTAAATGTTTCTTCTTACCCTGCCCAGTTATTGCTGACAACCTTTCTATTTCCCAAGGACTGGAAACAGCTTCTTTATTTCAAATCCTGGCATGTTATTCCTTACACAGGTTTTACAAGGGTATTTTTAACCCAAACACTTATTTTGAAAATATTCCCTTTTTACTTACTTTATTCACTATTTATATCCCTGCTCCATTTTTCTCCCCCTTAGCAATTGTATGAACCTTATAAATAGTAATTTTTATTTACTACCTTATATACAAGTTTTGAACTAACTTTTTTGGACTTGTCAAATGTTAGCACTGAAGGAGTTCTTCCCAGGTTTGTTGCTAA
>JANHGB010031256.1:0-10718 GCA_026283785.1 Coracopsis vasa
TCTCCAGGCTGAACAGCCCCAACTTTCTCAGCCTGTCTTCATACGGGAGGTGCTCCAGTCCCCTGATCATCCTCGTGTCCCTCCTCTGGACTTGTTCCAACAGTTCCATGTCCTTTTTATGTTGAGGACACCAGAACTGTACACAATACTCCACGTGATCTTCAGCTTCAACTCTTAATATCTCTATCCTTGAAAGAGGAAAGAGACATGAACATCCTAATCATCCAGTAGTACCTTAAAAATACTGACTTAATAGAGCTATGATACTGTGAGGCTGCAAAGACAGACTCTGTGGCTTTATGTATCTGTAAACCAAACCCAGCTGGATTCCTTCTTTTTAGGGTTGCTATTGAGTTACCAATTATGAACCTTCTCCTAAGAATCTGCTGTACTAGAAAGTAGCTACAAAGGGATGAGGAGTCTCAGTGCTGCAGCACGTTGGTTGGTAGGAAGATAATTTAATTCAATATACCATTAACAGAAAGCAGTTTCCTGTCGGGACTGGGTATTCCTTGATAGATTTAGATCCAGATCACATGGAATTCCATGACTGGGCAACTTTCATCTTCACGCTTTAAAATAGATGTTCTTTGTCTCTAAGACAAGGGGAAATAACTTGTTTGCAACAGAAGGTTTATGAGACATGGTTAAGAAATTACTGTCTTAATGTTCAGGCACAGCAGGCGACTGATTTCAGTGTGGTTGGAGTGAGTCCCATCTTGTGCATTCTTCTGCCCTGTGGCACAAGTAAAAACCTTATTTTTAGCTTTACTATCTCTGGCTTCAGGTTTTGAGACAGTGCCAGTGTACCTCTGTCATTTGAATATAAGGTTGTGTATGGGAGATTGCACAGATCAGCACTGTTCCAGGCTAGGGCAATTTCATGTACACAGTTTGAGCCTTACATTTGCAGGGCAGATGTGAAGAATTCTGTTGAATACAAATTGATGTAAATTCCCCAGAAGGAAGAACCCCAAAATTGTAGAACTGGTCACATCTGCAATAGGAGTACTGTAAAAATAGAGTTGACGCTCTTTTTGTACCTGTCTCCTCCCTATCAGTTTCATTCACCTCTTGCAGCAGGGATTGTCAGTAACCTTGGCAACTCCGTATTTGTTTTCTCTTTTCTCCCCTGCTCCTGTGACAACTGGAAATGCCCTTTTTTTCCTTATTTTTCTTGGTGGAGGTGTCAAGCTGGAGTCCAAACCACATTGTGTTTAAGGAGGAAGAGGAAAAGGCTTTTCTAATGCAGATTTTATATACCTATAAAGGAAAGCTTTGGGGTGGCTGAGACAGCTTAGATGTGACTGTAATGTTTGAAACAGGGTTATTTTGTCAATGTTGATGCATGGGAAGTTTGTAATTCCATCTAAAATGGTATTGAAATAAATTCCTGTGCTAAAAGACTGAATGAACATGAGGAGTTCCTTATGTGCATATACATTTTCCAGGGTTTAGGTGTCCCACAGGGTGGCCAAGTGTGGCATGCTCAGTTTTTGATCTGGTTAGTCCAGATGCATTATAAGCACCTAATCCTTGTCTTTTAAACTGGGATGCTGTACCTTGAAACTGAAAACCGTCTGGTATGCTGCTCTACAGTTATGACATATTATGTAACATTAAAAGCTGTCCACTGCTGAAGGACTCTGATGGAAGGTCAGGTTTGTTGATTACAAAAAAGTAATTGAAATTTGTTTTATTGGGGGCAGGGGAAGGAAGGGAAAATGATTTCTCTGAATCTGATAATAGAAAACATTATGGTCATTTATTTTAGTTTCTGTAATTGAATTTCAAAGCCTTCAAGTTCAGGTGTGTGCACTGCGGATGCATCCAATTCAGAAACTTCCTGCAATTCCCTTGTCCACTCTTGATCAATTGTAGTGATTGAATAGATTTCTCTTTCCAAAAGTTGGTTCTCAGACTGTAGTTAAAGAGCAATCTCTAAACTAGTTACAGTATTGACAAAGACCTAACATAGGTCATGCTTCTAATTGATGTTGACAGTGCCTGCAGAGCAGAACTGCTTTGAAAGGCAAATAGAACATCATTTCTTCCTTCCTGCATGGGCTGGGTAGGGCAACAGGCATGCTCTTGGATTTGTAATTTATCATTTTCTCTTTAACCTCTTTCTAATCTGGATAGAGTTACTGAAACTCAGGAAACTGAAACCCAAGCCACAGGACTGAATTTGAAACAAAAGGTTTGTCAACCAGAGTTATAATTGGATGCAATCTGCGGTGCTTCATTTTGTGCTTCATTTTTCATCAGCCTGCACATGTAAGGTACAACTGCTTTTTGGGTGACATTGTAGGGATGTAATCAGGAAAGGAAAAGCAAACTTGAGTCCTATCTTGCAAACACATCACTGTGTTTGTTTTATAACTTTGTCCATGACCCAGACAGAAGAAAGGTGATGGCAGGAACCATGTTGATGAAGGCATCTGCTGAGAACCTGTATGGTGCATCTGCTTGCATGTAAATTCAGGGCACTGATTAGAACGGTTGTCCTTCAATCTGACAGAGCTGCTTTTGCACTGATAATCTTTAAGCAGTTAGAAATGTTGAGACAGGCAATGACTTGTTTTCCCTCTCCTAAAACAACAATTATCCAGCCATGACAAGAATAGAAACAGAAGGTGGTAATTTCTTGCACTCTTTAATTGCCTCCCAAAGAGGATAAAACAGTTACTTGAAAAGACCATGTCTTCATCTGCAGTGTTGAAATAAAGTCATTTGAGGATAACTTAAAAGGACAGATGAAGAGTCTTAGTTTGTTAAGGAAAGCCAGATCTAAATTAGCTACTGGCTCAACAAACTTGCCTATCATTAGGCTTTCTCTGTGTCATATGAAATAGTGCAAACAGCATTGGGAATTAATGCATGGGTTCTGAAAAAAGAAAAACCAGATTTAGGTAGCTGGTATTTCAGAAGCCATTTGAAGATTTTGTGATGGAAAAGAATGGTTCTGTAGTGAGGGAGCAGGTCTGGGGCATGGATTACTCTATAGATACCCTACAATCTTCCTGTGGGATCTCAGGACAAGTGTTTTGGATGTCCAGGGATTCAGTTCTCAACTTTTCTCTTTGTGAATGTGTGCTGTTATCAGGACTTACACTGCAGACTGAATTCTTTACGTAATCTCTGTAGTCAAGAATGTCTCCATGCATCTTTCCAGCAGGCAGCACATGACAAGAGGTGTAACTTAACTACACTGGGTAAGTTCCTCCTACTCCACTGACATTAGAGGGGTCAAGGGGAGGTATTCCCATTTAGGGTTGTTCAGACTGAGTGTTGCCTCACTGATTTTCCCTGTGGGAAGCAGATAAGTGGCTGTGGTCAAACTGCATGTCATGTATGCTACAGTATTGCTCTCCACATGAAAAATAGTACAGGTACAGCTGTAAACAGAGATAAGCAAGTGATACTACAGATAATGTCACATCCAGTAGTCTTGTAATGGGAGCACAGACACAAGCTGCAGACTGCTGCATCGTTGTGCTGGTGAGGAACTCGGAGCTGATTATCTCACATACCCACCCAGCCATGGGTGGCTAAAGACACTAAGACACTCCAGCTAAAGACGCTCCAGCTCCTGGTGTCCTTCCCCACATGAGTTCAGTGCCTAAATGTGGCAATAGTGTTCTGTGGTTGTTATTTCCAAAAGCTGTCAGCGGCTGTGATGGTGTTCTGGAAATACCTACAGTTTAATACAGTTTCTACATGCATCTGCATACTTAGAAACCTCAGTTGTGCAGGTGGGATGTCTTAAAAATGTACGGCAGAAAAGTGTTACGCTGAAAGTTCTTATGCTGGCTCTAAACAATCACTTGCATTAGTCTCCCAGTTGTGGTCCTGTTTTCCTCTGGATGAAGGGATGGAGATCCTATTTTTCTGTGAACAAATCTTGATCTTCTGGGGGCTGGCCTTTCTCTTGATTCCATCTTTGTTAATTCTCCTTCCCGCTTGTGTAGTTTTTCCATTCTTTGTCACATCTATCTTACCTCCTGTGGTACTATGTGGTTTTGCTTTCTCTGGGTGTGTGCTTTCAAAAATGGGATGCTCTGAAGGTTTTTGGAAATCTATTTCATGTATTGCCCAGGTGGTTTGAAACTTAAAAATTCCTTTTAACCAAAATGAAAATCCAAGTTGAAGGCAGCTCTAATGAGAACCTGCAAAGAATAGTTCCTGGGGGCTGTTTCCTACCTGATTATTTTAGTAATGCTTCCTATTAATAATGAGTAACATACACCAGAAAAAATCCAGTGTTGGAAATGCTTCTGCTGCAGACAGAGCACACACACTAGAAGGGGAGTTCAGGGGAGCAGCATAAAGTAGACCAGTGAAAACATATTTTGCTGGTATAATTGCATTCCTGCAAGGAATTTTTCCAGCATAGAAGCACCTAAAAAAAGCATTACCCGATCGAGCCAATATTATTCAAGGCAACCTGCTGCAGCTGCCAGTCGTTCTGATTGCATTTCTCAATGAATAGGATGTGCAGTTACTTAAGAGCTATGTAGACCCCCCAACTTCACTCATATAAATCACTCAGGGTAGGTAATTTGTGTTCCACATTAAGAAAATCTCTATGCTATTTCTTTACTATTAGATTTATCATATTTAGCACCTGGTGTAGTAGGATTTATTCAATTTTCCATCATCTTCTGAGCAAGTGGCATGCAGTTTGTTTAAGAAGAAGTAGGGTTAGCAGAGACCACGCAGCCAGGCTGTTGGGTGACTTTACTGCAGGTTCTACTTTCTTGCTGCTAGGGAGCATTCAGCAGAACCTTTGTGCTTTTATCTTTCATTTCCTGGTGCACCTGATGGATACATCAGTGGTGAGGCAGCCAAATTGGGAGAATCATCCAGAAATGCAGAAACATAAAGAGCATTGTCTACCTTCAGCCTTTGTATGGAATCATTTTAGTGCTGAATTGTATTTATAAGTTGTGTTTGATCTGTGGGAAACAGAGGGAGCATTTGCCTTTTTGTGACTATTTGGGGTTTCTCTTCTCTTGATTCTGTGTGTTTTGGTTAACCTCCCTGTTATGTGAAACAGGCCTGGAAGTTTTCCTCAGCACTTGTCAAAACAAAGCATTTCCATTTCATTATTCTCTCTGGCAACAACTAGCACAGAGTGGTTTTGGGGAATGCAATAGTATAAATAAGTATGAAAAAGCTGGTTATTTATGACTTGTCAGGCATGGCATTGAAGAATCCACCCTTCCATTGCTGGATAGCCAGGTAATGGCACCTGGTGGAGCTGAGCATTGAGGAGGTCTGTGCACCTGCATAGAAATCACAGTCCTTTTAAAATAGTTCTGATCTCTGAGAATTGCCTTGCCCTTTTTCGTTGTATCTGGGTTCTTTGTATTTGACCTCATCACCCTTTTCTCCCTGCAGAGGCAGGTTGAATTCTGATAGTGGTGAGGTTGGATTGTTCCCCTCAAAAGCTTTCAGCCAAGATATACTTGTTATAGATTGCTGCTGTAACAGTACACATCTTGCAGTTAGTCTGTGGGATGAGTGCTCTGCAATTGTTCTTGACCCTATGGAAATGACTTCATTTACTGAAGTCAGGTGGTATGGAAAAGGTTTCAGTGTTGTGAGCTTCTTGTGCTGCTGTGAAGGTTACTGATACAGGCTGCTGAACTGAGTTGAGAGCAAAGGCAGTGCTTTAGATCAGCATGGTCATTGATATGACCCAACCATCATACCTGGAGAATGGCAAACCCTGGTCTGTGCTGTGAAATGCCAAACTGGCCCCAGCTCAGGTATTACTAAGTGCATCCAGTTCTTGGTACACAGGGATCCCTTGTGAGCATTGATGTCCACTGCTGAGAGCCATGAGCAGGGAAAATCCTAAAAGCTTATGTGTATGGCTTCAATCTGTCAGAGGGGAGACTGAGATAAGATCTGAGGCAGAAGCTCTTCCCTGTGAGGGTGCTGAGGCACTGGCACAGGGTGCCCAGAGAAGCTGTGGCTGCCCCATCCCTCGCAGTGTCCAAGGCCAGGTTGGATGCAGCTTGGAGCAACCTGCTGTAGGTTGAGGTGTCCTTGCCCCGTGGCAGGGGGTTGGAACTGGATGAGCTTTAAGGTCCTTTCCAACCCATTCTGTGATTCCATGACTTTATGAATTTGCTTTTCATTAACCTTGAAATTCAGCTCCAGTTTGATCATCGTGCATAGCCTGTGCTTGTATTACTACTGATGAAGGGATTGTGTAAATGTCAGCTTTGGGATGTCTTCATTTACAGGCTTCAATGGTCTGATCCTTGAAAAGGCTAACATGACATCTCCCTTCTACTTTAAATATACCTGATTTGGGGAGGGGCTACAGAGTGCAGTTCACATCTCTGGCTCATTAAATCCTGTGAGGATTGTGCATTACTTTGAGAGCAGTTTTTGCATACAGAAAGCTGAACTGGGGTACTCTGCAGCAGCAAACTCAAGGGCAGGATGGGGATGGAGGGACCCAGGTTTTTTGAGTTTCATACAGGAGGCATGGTCTTGTGTAGCATTCACAGAAGTCATCCAAGAGGGACACAGGTTTAGGGACTGCAGAGGTCAGTGCTCTGAGGTTTGTGTTCCAGGTCTGTTTACTCTGGACAACTGGAGGGACAATTCAGCTGAAAGCTGGGAGCTAGGAGGAGCCTTTTGTAACCTGAAGGATGAAAAGGGAGCAGAAGTTGGTGTTAAAGGAGAAAAAAACCACTGATACTTAGGGACTGGAAGAGTTTCTGAGATACTCTGCAAGAAGCCTTTTAAGGATCTGAACTGTGGCAGTAAATACTTGCATTGTAATATGGGTAAGATACACATCGCAAAGCTTTTTTTACTTTCTTTTTTGTGGACCTACTCTTTAATTTATCTCCGTCTCCCCTCTAACCTGAGCATGAAGTGAAGCTCAGCGTATCTGTTCCATTGGAGACTGGTAGTTTGAAGTATCTCTTGCCCCAGGTGATAGTGAATAATCAGAATTATCTGTAAAGTTGCAAAGGAAAAATGGAATTACTGCACTGAAAGAGTTTCAGTAGCACTAAAGAACTTGAAAAGCCATCATTGAACTGATGGAAAAGTTGATACATTGAATGAAAAGCTTCAATTTTGCTCCTGTTTTAGCATTTTATGGCAGATTGTGATGGAACAGGATTATTTTTTGTTGTTAAGTCCGTTACTTACTGAGACCAAATTCCGTGTGGTTCCTGTGAGCCACACTAAGATTCCTATGTATTGGACCCTTCTCCTAGTGTAATTTTGATAGAAGTAAGCATCATCAAACCTGCAGTTTCAAAACCTGGAGATTTGTCTGGTTTAGATCATCTTAAAAGAATGTGCCTCAGTATCGAGTCAGCATCCTAAATTGTATTTCGTAAGGAAAGGTGAAACTGCTCAAGCACAGCTCTATTTCAGGTACAATCAGCAGGGAGAATATATTTCACAGTACTCTTTTAGGGAGCTCTGAGCAGGATGGACAACAGCCTCTGCTTATAATCAAGTTGTTAGATATGAGAAATCCTGTTTCAATAAATTTCTGTCATATAATACAGAAAAAGTTCTTGTTAACAAGTTTTACCCAGGAGAAGAAAACCTGTAACGACAAGTTAGAAGTAACAAGCTCTGCTTAGCACTGACAGGTCAGCTAAGACTGATTTTCAAACAAAAAGAAGGTGGCAGTTGTCATAGCCCACCAGGAAAAGGATTATAAAACAAGCTTGCTGAGAGCTGCTGTGCCACCAGCCCTTGAAATGCACCTGACTGAAAAAGCCACATGACCAAAGAGCTTCATCATTTCTCTCCTGGGTCCCCAACTCATCCAATGGTTTCTAGTTTAAGCAAATTTGTAAGTTGTAGTTTGAACAGTTATTTATTTTCTTTCTGACAAAGACAAATCTATTTATTTAGGCAACTGCTTAATTGTAAAATTATTGCATTAGAAAGTTCATTCCCTTCTCAAGTGAGAAGCTAAGAACAACCGACTTGATTAACTGCAGAATAAATCTGAATGAACTGAATGAATGAATTTGTCACAAACGACATGAGCCCACGATCATTTTCACTATATATTACCCAAGTCAGAGCCTTGGTTTTATGTGATCTGCAGGTACTGCACCAGTAGGAAGGCTGCTCAAGGTAATCTCATGGCCATCTGTGGGAAGTTTGTATTTCGGGGAGATATTTCTAATTAAGCAAGTCCAAGAAAGATCAGATAAGCAGCGATGAAATTTGATGCATTTATCATTCTGGAGCTTGAGCCTCTTTTCTGACAGCTTGGTGTAAAAAGCATACATAAAATAACTAAACATTCATAAAAGACTAACACCCATTTGCTAATCCCATCTCCCCCAAGTCAAGGTTCAAAGATGACTTTTGGACAACTGAGAATCAAAAATAAAGGGGGTGCACTTTGACTAGAGGCATACGTAGCCAACAGAGGTGTAAGCACACAAGAAACAGTAAACACATAATGTGACACTCCATCACTAAACATATTGGAACAGTTGTGTAAGATACAAGCACAGAACAGTCTGAATGCCAATTTCATTCCTCCATACACTCTAATGAATGAGAAGCAGGCAGAGACACCCAAACCACTTCAATTACTGACCGCAGCATGACCTGTTACTGGGACATCTGGAGGCATCTCAACTTCACATACAGCAAGTTCCAATTCCTGTAACCATCTACTCAATTCACCCCAGCTGGGCTATTTTCTATATATTGATCTGGGCAGCACAGGTAAAACATAGCAGCAGCACTATTTCATGTTAATAAAATGCTGAGAGTAATTAAGAGTCCCAATTTACTTTCTCTAAACCATTCATTATTTTGAATATCTTGATTATGTTAATTCATCTTCTGTGTAAATTAAAATGTCTTAGTCCTTTCTGTTGCTCATTATCTAATTTTTCCTCTTACAATGTTCATTATCTCAATAGCTCATGTCCGCATTTTTTCTGGATCTGCTTTTTTATTTTTATTTTTTATCATGAATTTTATCTCATCAGGTTATATAATGGTGCTAGGTAAAGTTAAACCACTAGTGATAGTAATTTAGCTTTGTTTCATTCCTCAGAAATTTGACATCACCTCCTTAAGTAATTCTGTTACCTATAAGATTGGCATCTCAACCTTCCATCTTATTGATTTAGATTAATCAATATGTTAAACATCAGGTCTAATACCAAATTTTATGATAGTTTACTATCAATCTTTTAAATATATCTGCTCTTTTACCTCTTTCTCCTTGCTTAGTTATTTTAGCATCTTTTTTTTTTCTTTCTTAGGAACAGTCTGAAAGATTTTTTTTTTTAGCATAATGTAAATTATCATTTGCTTTCGCTGAAGAAATTTGTCAGAAATCATTTCAAAAGTTTTGTGTAAGGTATTAGGAACTGTGGGTGTCTACTCTTGACAATTCTGTTTCTGCACAGGCTTATGTCCATACTGTGCCTTGAAGGAGCCGTCCTCCCACAAGTTTAATAGCAGAGAAGTGTAGTACGGTCTGAGTATTTCTAAATATCACACAAACCTGGCCCTTTACATAAAAAGCAGATTTGATCTAATACAGTTGCTTATTGCAGTCTCTTTGATAACTATTGTGCAACAAAGTCTAAATACCTCAGGCGTGTGTGCTTAATCTCAAACTGCCTCTCTAGAATAGCACAGCTGTTCTAGAGGAATGGCACCTGCTCTCTTCCATGTTTCCTTTGGAAAAAGGTTGAATACAGTGTAACCTTCCAGACAGTTGTTTCAGTGATGATAAAAATTTCACAGCCTTCTACCTGTTTACTTAGCACCACTGTGCCCTAGATATGACAATGTGTGCAGATCCAGGAGAAATAATGAAATCTATGGAAAGCAGGCATACAGGAGAAAAAAAGACATTTAATGATGGCTGCTTTATTCCCTGCTGTTGTTGAACTGCAAATAGGTACTGAGTTTGCAACCAAGGCTGAAAAGCATTTAAACTTTATTTGCTAGACAATAAACAATACAAGGACTGTTTGCAGAAAGTTGAAGAAGAGAACTGTCATTGAATTCTTGCACTGTGGCTGGTGGTTGATGCTTTTCTGAGTGCCACTAAAGCAAGTAGTGAATCTAGGGAAGGGGGAGGGAGAAAACCTTTTTAATTGTTTGGGGTTTGGAGTTTTTGGCTGGTTGGTTGGGTTTTTAGTGTGGAGGCCTATAGGAATAAAATAGCTTATTCTAAACAGACTGCACCTTGTTAGACATCATGCACTATACAACACCCTCAATTAGAGGGCAGTGGTGGAGTTGGAGAAACAGGAGGTGGCACAGCGCACAGGCATCTGCAAACAGCTTGTGCCAGCAAACCTTTGAAGATGGTGGCATCTTACATGGATCTCTGGCTTTTGTGAAAAATGTCAGGAAAGGATCAGGGATTTAGGAAGTGAGAGATGGTCTCCAATTCTCTTTACAATTTCCTGTTTTCTCTCCTGAAAATAATTCCATGTTCACGAGTCCTCTTCAAACAGGGGCACATCATGGCTTGCATCTTTCTACAGCTTTCCTACAGCTTTTCCACATCTTTCTACAGCTGTTCCTCACAGACTGGTTTAGGTTGGAAGGGACCTTAAAGCTCATCCAGTTCCAACCACCTGCGATGGGCAGGGACACCTTCCACTAGACCAGGTTGCTCCAAGCCCCATTCAACCTGGCCTTGAACACTGCCAGGGATGGGGCAGCCACAGCTT
>JANHGB010031257.1:0-10269 GCA_026283785.1 Coracopsis vasa
CATCCTCGTGGCCTCCTCTGGACTTGTTCCAACAGTTCCATGTCCTTTTTATGTTGAGGACACCAGAACTGTACACAGCACTCCAAGTGAGGTCTCCCGAGAGCAGAGTAGAGGGGCAGGATCACCTCCTTCGACCTGCTGGTCTTTCTTCTTTTGATGCAGCCCAGGATAGCGTTGGCTTTCTTCATTACTCCTTCTCTGCTCTCCCTCAAATGTGCGATGTGCAAATTACAGCTCTCCCAGATTAAAGTAAGAAATCCACATACAACACTTCCTGGCTTTCTTGGACTTTGCTAGTCATATGCTTTTAACAGCCATTTTGCTCAGCTGAGCTTCGCCAGCAAAGATGCCACACTGCAAAGTAATACCAGATGCAACACGGCAAAGGTCACTTTTTGACAAGTTATCTGGCCACCTTCTTTGTCCAGTGTCTGTCTTATCATCCAAAAAGGATGTGTCAGCCACGGGAATACAAATGCAAACTTGACAGGAAGTTTTGTCCAATAGACAAAACATGAACTGCCAAGAGAGACTTAAAACTAAGTTCATCTTTTTAATAGTTAATCACAGTATACTGAATAAATGTAAATCAGCTTTAATTGAGAGACATATGATCATAGCAAATTCACAATTCCTCTAATATCCCTTTAAGAGATACCTTAGTTTGCTATGAATAAAAGTATCTTTACCTCATTCATCTCTACAGTATTCTACATCTAACAAAACTGACGGTAAGTAGATTTAAAACAAAACAAACGGAAAACCAAAACCAACAAAACCAAACTCTCAAGCACACAGCATACTTATGGCTAATGAACAATAGCCAATTACTGACTCTCATATCATTAAAGCACTAACACAATCTAAATTAATAGATATTGCAATGAAGATTAAGTAATGCTTGGGCTAAAAGCTGTTCCTGGTGGCTTCTCATTTAAACAGAGAATGAAGAAAAACCAACAGCAAAACATTTAGAAACAACACGACTGTTACAGTACATGACTGTAGATCTGAAAGTTTTATTTGCTGAGACTGCAGTTAAACTGGGTATGAAAACATTAAAAATCAAATATTTGTGCAAACACAAAACTGATGATTTGTTACGTTAAACAGTATACAGCCTTGCAGCAACAAGTTAAACCAGGGTTAAAATGAAATGTGATTGAAATACAATGAGACTGCAATATGAACAGTATGACTGTAGCCATTAGCAAGCATGTTTTGAACATGGGGCAAATAAGGGGCCTTATAGCACTAGGAAGAGGGGATTAAATTCAGTGATAGCACGGCAGAGCTTCCAGTATGGCATTAGACACAGTCATGGCGCAGTACAGGAAAACTGTAAAGAAAACCAATGGCACGTAAAGAATGTAGTAAAGTAGTAGATCAAAATATTTAGCTTGATGCATAGGTGTTATTCCTAAAACAGGGTTGTAGAAGATAAAACCTTCTACAGAAAGGCTTATAGAAGGTTATGCTTCTATAAAAAGAAGCATGATCACAGTCCTTGTATCTGTTATTCAAAATGCTTTCTTCCTACCACGAAATTCAGTTTACAGGAGAAAGGCGCAAACTAAAATAAAGAGGGTGTTAAAAAAGGCTGCATGGTTTCTTTGGATTCATGATGTGCCCTGATGCCCTTTAGAATTCTGATGTGAAGAGATGCTCTTCTGATATCTCAGCCAAAACACAGTTTGTCCAAGGAGGATGGAATGTGACACAGTCTTTTCCATGCTTCACTACAAGGTCTTCTAAGGACAACAAGTGCTTTTATGTTGGTGTGATTATAACATCAAAGGTATATGTTTCTCAGATTAGAATCAAATGGAAGTGAAACTACTGCTGATGGTTTGGTCAAGTCTGCCATTTTCATGTTCCCATATAAAATTATTTTTTGTCCAGATCCTAAGGGTAACATCAAGAGGAAGATTTGTTATCTATTCCTACAGTAGATAGATGTTTAATGAGCACTTGATGATTCATCTAGAGTATAAAATTTCAGCTGAGAGCCTGATGTTATTATTCAAGCCCATTTCGCAGTCAGACAGCTCCCACTCTTCTATAAAGTATTTTTTTACTCTGTGAAAAACAAGGCCTTAGAGGCAAGTCAGGGGATACACATTGGCATACTGAATTTACTGGCTTTATCTTGAACAATTATGGCAGAAATATTTCAGTGATGCAAGATCTAGTCTATAAATAAATCAAAAACACAGTGAAAGACTGTGCCAACAGATTGTTGAAATCCCCAGTGGTTTGAATGGGAGTTTACTAGAGAAAATTCCTAAAGGGTTACAGTTTCAGGCAGAACTGAGCCAAATAAAAATAAAACCAGGGAATCTAAAATGTCACTGCGTAAATGAATCATCTGATACTGCAAGGGAGCAATACTTGATCACTGTTCAGTATTTTATAAGTTCAAATGTTTGAATTTCTTTAAAGCAGTTAATTTTCTCCTCCTTTCTTTCTTTCATCTCCCTTTTTTTTAAATGGGAGTGCATTTTAAACATATGTGCTTCAAGCCAGGAGTGGGGGGAAATACAGACATGGTACCAGAGTGGCCCAAAATGAAAACAGCCAAATGAGCCATCGGAGCATGAAATTCCCCATCTTCCTACCCCATCTGTTTCCTGGTCATGATTTCCTAACTTCTCTTGCTCTGATTTGCTTGGCAGCTGCTGCACAAATCTTCACCCTAGCCAGAAGTCGAAACTAAGAGGTTGTTATCAGCACAGGTGCCAGCATGGCTTTGTGGAGCCCTGAACAGGAGGCATCAAGCTGCAGACCTGGCATTGGGCTGCAGCCTGGCAGCCTGACTCCTCTCCTGAACTTGGATCTATACTTGAGAGCACAGCACAGCAGAGGTTTGGGCAACAGTGTGCACATATACCCCTGAACGCAGCTCACTACTGAAAGAACCTTGAGGGGGAACAAATTTTGCCCAAATTAACCCTTCTTTTATATCAAAAAAAGCTAATCTGACAGCTTCAACTATCTAGAAGCCAAGCAAGCTGTGTTTACAATCATATAGGGGTGAATCACAGTCCAGCTACTTCTGTATTTGCAAGCAGCAACTATTGCATACAAGGTAGTCCTTGTCACATTCCCCTTCTTTCTGTGACACCACAGTGACATCAGGAGAAACAAAAACTGCCCTGAATCAGGGCACACACATACTAAGTTTAAATATTTGAGTCAAAATTCTGATACCAAGCTTGTTTCTATGAGGGCAACAGGTGATATAGGCAGATTAGATTAAAAAAAAATTTTGAAAAGAAATTCAAGATGATGAAATTGGTTTCTAGTTCCCCAGCACCAACTGTTAACCCAAGATCCCATTCTGTCCTGGTTCAGGTGCCATTAGAGACAGAAGTTTTCTACTGTGGCCAGGAAGTTCCTCATTTCCTTTTCCAAACACACCATTCTTACTGGTCTTTGAAGAAGGCTCAATTCAGGTAGAGAAATCCTGTCCTTTTCAAAGGTACTCAGACTTTCACAGCAATTAAATTAATTGGCAGCAGATACACGTAACTTAATTGTTAACTGCAAACACTCTGTGATTATACCAAATCCTTTCTAAAAAAGAGAGTGCTATTTTAATAGGGCTCTGAAAAATACATATTTAAAAAGAAAAATAGTTTATGTTAGGATATTTCACTATACTTCTTTCAAAAGTCAAAGAATCCAAACAAATAACTTTGCCCCAATAATCTTACCTGTTCTAAAAATATACCTTATAATTTTTATTTTGTAGCCATGATCTGTTCTTTTTCACCGATCTGCACCTTTAGTAAGGTCTTGACCCTATCCCCACATTTTTTTTTATATTAAATCTTAGGGGTTTAACATGCGCAGGGAATGCAGAATTATTTAATGATCCTCTTTTTCATATTTTTAATTAAAAGACTGACAGCTAAACTGAGCTGATCAGTATCACCCAAACACAAGTCAATTGCAAAGTGCTGAGCCAGGCAGGGCTGCATCAGAAACAGAAAGGGACACAAACAAGTTAATGGTCTATCCCTGAAGGACGCTTAAATCAGCCCCCACACAAAGCACCTGCAAAAGATCTAGCCAAGACTCTTCCAGCCATCACTAACAATCAGGAGTGAACAAGTTGCAGGAGAGAAGCACAGCACAAGCAGCTGCTCTGCCTGGGGCAACTGGTATCCCAAGAGACCCAAGTCACTATAGGGCTTTTTTCATCATTTTCCCACCACTGTTAACACTGATTCACCTTCACTCATGTTACCGGCATTGAAAGTTGAGCAAAGTCAGGCTCTCACTGGCAATTCAAATATCACTTCCATTTAGACATATTTTGAGCTATATGGAATGAAGCTAGTGACTTGTCTGTGCAACTGGATGAATCAGATAACCAAAGACAATGTTGACAGCACACTGTCCCCCCCAAGTAACAAAGCAGGATCAAGACTCTTGTGGCAGCATACAGTCTAGAGGAACTGCACCAATGGGTGTCCAAGGAGGCTGCTAACTGAGTAACAGCTGAAGCAAGTCTCCCTCCTTTTATAACTGGAGTCCTTCATACACCCGAGTCAGTGTTGACTTAGCATCTTTGAAAAGAAGAAGGAATTATTTCCAGAGAGAGAGCACCTCAGTGCAAGCAACAGTCATAACCGGTTCTATGCACAATCTGAATGGAAGCAGGCAGAGAGTGGGAACAGTCAGTCTTTGCTTACCAAGCTGGCAGGATACACTAAATTGTAGTGCTCTGGCTTCACATCCCTTCTGGGCCTTCTAAGATCTAGCACATGCAGGAGCACTCAAGTTTTCAGTTGGTCTGTTTTCATCTCTACTAATCTAAATGTATTTTCAGGAAGAGAAGTTTGTTATCAGACACATCTAAGTCCTTTTGTCTCTCTGCACTTTCAGAAGCCAGGAGGTTTGACAGCATGATGTATGCTTGCTCTAATTTTGCTGGACACAGTCAATTCATTTGATAAGGACATGACAAACTTTGATTCTCAATGTGCAATGCCATAGCTTTGGGTAGGAAGATTAAGTTTATTATGAAAGCCTGAATTTTCATAAATGCAAATTTTTAGACATCCTACACTTAGGGTAAATTTATTCTAACCCTGCAATATGAAAAGGAGGAGCTATTGAAGACCATGTTTTTGATGAAAATAGCATTCATTTTTATTTGGTTTTAAGTAGTAAGTGATAGGGAGAGCGGACACTTAAATTGATTACACCATCCAGAAGTCCTTTGGGAGGCTCAACTGGAGAAATGTCTGCTCCATTCAGATCTGGCTGCCTCAGTCTCCAAGATGCTTAGCCCAGTGAAGGCATTTCTGTGCATACAAAAGCAAAATGTTCAGATGGACAGCAGTCAATGGAAAATGTCAGGATTTCCTCTTTGACACCTGAGTCCACAATGCTTCCCCTTTTTTGACATTTTTAGATGAACAGGCTTCAGTCAGAACCGAGAAACTTCTTAACACATAACAAAATTGTGCTATATGGTTCATAGGACAATCCTCTCTGAATTAATGATATTCTATATTAGATAAAAACTTATTTCCAAGGACTGCTAACTGAAAGAACATTACACACAGCATGAACAGTTATTGCCACTTGTGAGCTTTACTTCCGTCAAAGCACATTTTTCTCTCTGTGCCACTGCAAAAGTTACTCCCAGATAATGAAGATTAACTGAAAATGTATTTCAGGTAACTTGAAGATTGTAATCTCTTCAGCTATTCCTTAGTTTAGCAAAGACCAATACAAATCAAATCAAGTTATTATCATTATTTTTAAATTATTATATGAAATAAATTCATCAGAGCTCTGAACTTCCAAGAGTTTTAAAAAGAAAAGTAAGAAGGAAAATTCTTATTATGTTTTTACTAAGACAGCAACAGCGTGCTTTGCTCTGAATAACTTGGAAAGAGAATTCCCTGAGATACTGCCTGAAAGATCTAAGCATAACAACTGAGGAAACTTTATTATTTTACTTCCTGTCATGCAAAGTAATGTCTGCTGGCAGAGAAGCATATACCCACTTTCTGTCCCCAGTAGCCAGGATAAAGGATATGGCCATGGGAAAGCAAATATAGCTTCAACATCCCTGACAACCATAGGGTAGAGATAAAAGTGTAACTACAAATTAGAGGGAACTAGAATAAATGAGAAAAGGTTAGAGGGCAGTGTGAAATCCCACTGATAATCTTCCTAACTCTTCTTTTCCAGAAACGCAATTTGAAGGTTTTTTGTTTACTGATCTTGGTTTTGGGGGGAGTGGTTGTGTGGGGGGAAATTTGGGGATAATAATGTATACTCTCATACCAGTGGAAGTAAAAAAATGTTAATTACAACTTACAGCTTGCAGTGCACAGGATATTTTAATACTATAAACACGCACATGCATACATAGAAGTAACAATTTTAATGATGAGAGTATCATGAGCAACAATGAATGAGATCCCATTATAAATGATGTCAGGTATTCAAGGGATGACTTCACTGTAATTAAGAGATGATGAAGAAAGAAAACTAAGTTTCAGAAATTGAGACCTTTTACACAATGAAGTTCAAGCAATTTAGATTTGTTCTCGTTACAGGACTTTCTTCTTTCATTCTTTGACATTTTAAATTTAATCTTTTTTCTGTCTCTGGAGTTTTGCCATTCATTTTTCTCACAGGATCTTTACAGGCTCAGTTTCTGCTGCAGCAGTATTTCATTAGTATTTCTCTACAGAGAAACTTTTTCTTCTTTTTTTTTTTTAAACAGAATATTAGGAGGCTACCTACTGGCGAAACATGCTGGCTGTAGTACAATCTCAAAATGAAAGCATCAAATGCCCTATCACCCAAGACATTTAAAATTGACTGTCCAAAACCTAAGAGAATTTCCCTAGGAAAATGAACCCACATCAGTGAGGGATTACAGGAGACCAAAAACCTAACAGCCCATCTTGTTTCTCTGATTTCTATATCCCCTCTTGTCTGAAGATGTGTAGCATATGTCAGTAACTTGTGTTCCTCTCCAGTCATCTTCTGTGAACAAGAACAATTTCTCCTCCCTATTTCATATGCAGCCCCTTCCTGGTATTCATGTCTGAAAATAGAGTTTGTATATCCTCCAGGGAAAGTTTATTGCAGTGAGACAGCCACAATGAACTGAAATGTCAAGTCTTAATGACAAGAAAGCAGTTTATTCAAAAGATAATGATCTTGGTATATAGTAGTGTATGCATATAGTAGTGTATGCACAGCTTAGATTATAGGAATTCAAACCTGAAGCAAAGAGGCTCTTAAAAGACCTCAGAACTGTGACTGCCTGAAAAGGCCATCTACTGAGTATATGCTTCTCATTTCTTTCAGCTTTTCAGGCTTGTATTTTCTGGGATTTTTAATTAAAAGATAATAGCAAAACATCTGGGGGTTTACAATTAAATTCCCATATTTATCTAGTTTCCCTAGTAGTCTTCAGCTCTTCCGTTAAAATATCTCACAACTGCCATTGAAAGAAACCAGCCTACTCAATGTGAATAGTGACATGCCTTTCTCTCTTTCCCTCTTTTCTCCTCCTTTCACAAGCACAGCAGGATGTCAGATCTGAAGAGAAATCTATGCCTTTCCACTGTGGAGGGGATGGGGACAAAAATGCCCCAGAGAACCCACAACCTGATTTCATTGTGGTCTTCAGTCCACAACACATGTGCTGGGGTACAGCCACAGCGGAAACTACCACAACAGCACCTAGGATGACTCTGTTTCCATAATTGGATGCTACAGCCCTGAGGAGAGGACTGCCTTCACCAGCCATGCTCCTGTTCTCTCAGTCTGGGTGTTCTGGGGAAGAAGTAACTGGTCTTGAACAACAGCAGCTCCTGGGCTTCCATCTGGAGCCTGACAGGTGAGCAACGACAAGCCCAAATCTCTGGTTCACAGCATGCCCCAGCTCCTGACAAGACTACAGCGAATCCAAGAAGATCTACATTCACACTGAGATAATTCTCTTCACTGACTTCCATTAATTGCTGCTTTTTGTTTCCCTTTGGAAGAGAGACCAATCATGGTACTTGTGTTGATTTCCTTTTCCCTTATTTCCTTTTATTTGCTAACTCAGTCTTCATCAGGCGTTTCATCACAATTTACAGGTATGCCTGCAATATTACAATATCCCTGCAGGAATAAGGAAACAATAATTACAACAGAATAAACCAATTCACCACCACGCCCAACATAAAAATCCCACAAAAACGAAACAAAGACTCTTTCACACCCCTAAACCTGAGCTTTTTTCCCAGAACTTGCTTTGTAACTGAAATTGTTTTTACAGTGGATATCTGGCTAGCTTATATTCTTTTAAACACCTTATTCATCCCTGTACTTCCTATGTCATAACAGAAAAAATCTAATAGGTATACATTCATTTTTATGGCATTCCTTTAAAAGTTAATATTTTAGCTTGCATTTTTAAGGAAATCAAAATAGTATTTTGTAAAGATAAAGGCACAAAACTTTTCCAACTAGTCAAACAGTGAAGGTTAAAATAACTTCACTCCAATGCCGTATTTTAAAGCAGATCATGGTGCAGACAAAGTGCCTCTATACAAGTTTATTTCCTCTGTCTCTGCTCACCTTCCTCTTGCAAGTTGTTACTTCATTTTACTGAGAAGGCTGAAATCAATATAAAGAGTAGAGAAGCACGCAAATTAGAGAAGTGTGTGTCAAGTGGCAGCATAAAAAGAGCAAGTGAGAATTCTGTTCCAGCATAAAAGCTCTAAAAAATCTTATACACCATCAACGTGGATTCATTTCCATAAGAAACAAATCGGTAGCTGATGCTGATGAAGGCCGCTGTACACTTTACTGCTAATAAGTGACACTAGGGGCCTTGTTACAAAGTATTTCTAAACATCAGAAATTCTGTAATGGGGCCCCCAAGGGCCACGTCCACAGGCTGCGGACCCTCTTTGTGCCGCATATGCACAGTCACTTGTTTCCAAGGCAACTCACCCGAGCACGAAGGCAGTACAAGGCACTTGGTGTAGAGAGGTTGAGTGAAGCCTTCTCAGTATTTCCATTTTGTGATAAGGCCAGCGTATTAGGAAGCAGCCTTTCCTTGATTTTGAACTACAGAATCAGCCTGTATTTAGGTATCACCTGGTATCATCATCTGAAGAAGTAATACATTCAAAAAAATAATACAGCATGCCACAACTGACTATGGTAAGGGCAGAATCCTCATTTTCTTTTTAACAGCTAAAAATCCAAATTCAACCCTTTCACAAGAAAGCAGCTGCAAGACATGAATGAGCACAAGAAGCATCTGTGTCCTGTTCCAGACCTGAACATAGCAGAAGAGTATCATTGGTTTGTTCACTCTCCCCTTGGATCCTGGTCACACTGCTGCTGATAATTAACATCAGCCACATTTTCTAGGGTACAGTATCAGTTCTGCCAGCTCCGTCTACATCAACCTGCCCATCCACCATCAGATAGCAGCTTTTCCATGACAACAAACATATCTAAAGTAGGGGGGGCAAATAGCTATAGACCTCACATACAAACATCCTCAAACCATTATTCATTTCCCTATCAGTTGAAGAATCTCTTCATTCGCTTGGAAATTTTCAGGCGTTTTTGTAAATGCTGAGGTTTTTTTCAACATTAACCTCAGAAGGCCAGGAAAGGTTAGAATATCAGGATTCCATAAAAAGTGTGGCTATGTAAGCTAAAAGTAAACAAATCCTACATTATGCTACTTGATCAGTCATCCCATCACAGAAAGACCTTAATAGTAATTGTCCTTGGTAGTCCTAGATTGAGTCTCACTGCAAAAAAGAAAGTCATCTTTCCTGCACAAATGTGCAAGTCTCTCATTAGCTCACAGCTGCACATTAGTTAGCAATACATATTTCTGTTTTAACTCTTGAAGCCAAACAAGGGATTTGGACTGCAATTCCTATGATATTGGGCCTGGGTATCTTGCTCAATCCATTTATAGCTAAAGTCAGCCAATAAAGTCACCTCCATACCTAGGTGCCAGTTTGAACTGCCATGAATCTACCATGCTTTAGGTGCAAATATGTAAAGCATCTACAGACATCTTTGTTAAGTCTATGATTACCGCTACCGGTAATTTAAATACTAAGCCCTGAAGAAGATAAATAAAGATACAGATAATGTTCAGGTTTTCTGCTAAGGCTACATTTAGTTAATTAGAAAAGCACTGAAGTATCCCAGAGGAAAGAGGAGAAATAACAAGGTTTTCCTAAACCCAGCCACCCACCCTCC
>JANHGB010031262.1:0-14421 GCA_026283785.1 Coracopsis vasa
CTGGAGAAGAGAAGGCTGCATGGAGACCTCATAGCAGCCTTCCAGTATCTGAAGGGGGCCTATAAGGGTGCTGGGGATGGACTCTTCATTAGGGACAAGGGGTAACAGGTTAAAACTTAAACAGGGGAAGTTTAGCTTGGGTGTAAGGAGGAAGTTCTTTACTGTGAGGGTGGTGAGGCACTGGAATGGGTTGCCCGAGGAAGTTGTGAATGCTCCATCCCTGGCCGTGTTCAAGGCCAGGTTGGACAGAGCCTTGGGTGACCTGGTTTAGTGTGAGGTGTCCCTGCCCATGGCAGGTGGGTTGGAGCTAGATGATCTTAAGGTCCTTTCCAACCCTAACTATTCTATGATTCTATGATTTGGAAACACAGAACTGTTGTCAACCTTGCAGCAATGGTATGGTGTGGAATGACAAGCCTTTGTAGCATTGGGTTGTTAGTTAAGTCAGTATCGCCTTGTGAATTGATTTTGCAGCTTGAAACAACCTGGATTAGTTTGAGTTGCAACTCTGCCACAGACTGGGTTGGAGATTCTGTGCACATCACTTTTCTTCTTTGTTTGTAACCCTATCTGTTACCTGGGATGGCAATTCTTGCCTGCTTTACTAGATTGCAGTGAAGTTGAGGTAGCAATTTATATACAAATTGTCACATGATTTTCTGAGATTATAGGTAGATATAAAACACCTAAATGCCAATAGCTTGGCATCTGTAGAAATTATCATATCAGTGCTTAGCACTATTGTTCACAAGAAGGTAATGACTTCTTTGCAGAGTAATACCAGACTAAAAAAAGCTGTGTAGTTTATTCTTATCTGTTAGAAGAAAGGGTAAAGAACCTGGCTTGAAAATTGTCGAGGTATCAGTTATTACTACATTTCCCTTTTCCATTTGGTACTTTTCCTACAACGTAAGGAAGTAAATCGCCTATCCTCAGTCTTACAATTTCCACCAACTTAATACAGAAATGTTGCCCTAGGACTACAAAGAACAGCAGATCTTTCTCCTTCTGGGTTGTTGTTGTTATCATGTTTTTAACTATCATTCTGGCAAAATATATCTTAATATTCTGAATTCTTTCACACCTGCAGACAATAGTTGTGAGAGTGCACTCTTTATTTGCACCACATTTACTGTGCAAATTTCCATAGGACTCAAGCAAATACCTGAGTAATAATAAATGAAAACAGCTGCAAAGAGCCACAGGTGAATCTAGACATCTAAGGAGATCATAATATCAACACCTGATACTAAATTCACAGCAACTGAAGCTTTATTGCTATTATGGTTAGCTTTCATGTATTAAAGCAAAGAAAAGCTTTCCCAGACTTTTTTGATCACCACATTGTCATGAGCTTACCACAGAGTTATCTTTGTAGCAAAATTGACTCATTTGCTTAGCTGTTCTTTTGCACCTGTTTGCTTTTTCATTTGTCTTTCTTATTACCATTGAAAAGAAGAAAAAGAGAAAAATCACATCTGAAGGACGATTCAACAATTAACTGGCCTGTGGACACCTTCTTTAATGATATCAAAGGTCCCCTAAAATAATTAGATTCTTCAGTTCCTGTGAAGCATGAAGGAAAGAGAAACTAAAGGTGAGTAAATCCTGTTTCCTGCAGAGAACTCCATTTCTGTATAAATCAATAAGAAATAATTTCCAACTGGGTGTTTCCAAACATACTTATTTTTCACTCTCTACCTAAAAAAACCACACAAGGAATTCAAGCAACTGCTGTGCTCATTGAACTTAGGTAGTTATCATTCAGAAACACAAAGTTACGAGTTACGATTAAATCCTCACTCTGCAAATACTGCGTAAATAACCAGAGATAGAAGGCATATTACAGAAAACAGATGAAGGAAGGAACAGATACAGTCTCTGTGCCTCCTTTATGGGGCTAAACTCAGCATATTTTCTGGTGCAGTATGCATTCATATTTATTCCCTACAGGATACATATAGTTGTCTACACCATGCTACAAGGAGCCCAAGCTGAGCATCTTTCAGATCCTAACCATCCCCTCAACAGACAATATGAGAGTCCTTTTATGGAAAGATATGCTGGTCCATGGTGCTCAGATCATAGTGCAGGTGCAGAAGAAACTATTTGCTGTTTCATGGAGACCAAAAGCAGCAGCAAAATATGGGTCATACTTGCAAATTCCCTTCCCCTTGTTTCATCTATGCTGCCTATCTGATATCTCTATCTGTAACTTTTATACGCCATTACCCAAAGTGAAATCACAGCTGGGACTCATGGAACAAGTTCAGAACAAGCCTGCCAAACATGCATGTTTTCAATCCAGGCTAGAAGAAAGGAATCACTGTGATAGCTAAAGGCAGCAAATATCTGTACACAGCACTACTTTCATCATGCTGTCTGTCAGAACTTGTTTTGATTTCTTTTCATATTCTTCTATGAATAAAGGCTATGTATTACTATTAAATGTACTGGGCTTGATTTTGAGACTCCTTCCTTGAGCTGGATGAAATGGGATTTTACTGAATTCTGTAGACATAATATATTAATTTGATGTAAGAATCAAATCACAGTCTTTCTTATGCACGTATTAATGAACACTTAAATATCGGTAAGGGGGTTTTGTCTTGTTTTATTTTAAGAGAAACCTATGTAATAAATACTGAGCAACCGGGAAACTTTAAAACACAAATATCAATCCAAACAAATACATATTGATAAACTCAAAAGGAAAGATAAAACTTGTGGAGCAGTGAGCAAGCTGGAATTACTATTTAAAAGAAAATGTATAGTATAGTATAGTACTACGTATTAACTCTATTTTGGAGTGCACTTCAGTATTATAACCACCCAATTATCCAGAAGAAGGGATTCACTGATACAGATCTTTTTATAGCATCAAGTCCTAGTACACTATGAACTCATATTGCAGGATGTTTTCTCAGCTGTCTGATTATTCTGTTTTATGAACCAGCTTTATTTGAAGGATGCTTTCTGCACTCAGTTTCACTATGGCTTAGGCTCCGGAGATTTTCCATTACATTGAGCATCCTGGGATTTACTGAGTAGAGCGTGCTGCAGAGGGTAGGACTTTGACTTCTTTTTTTAAAGCTGAGACTAGCAAGGTGAAGCCTCCACCTCCATACAGACTGTGGCTGCATTCTTTCCTGATTACTCTTATTACTTATGACTTACACAGTGTGACTTAGCAGCTTCAGCCTCATTATGTTTAGCACAGCACACACGGGGAGAATAAAATGAAAATCTGCTCTTCGAGTCACAGTTCTTGCAAAGACATGTAGTCCCAAAGGCAGGCTTCATTGAGACATCCCCACCCTCAGAAAGAGGACAGCATTGAAAATATCTCTAAAATGATGGGGGACTGGTTTAGTAAACTTTTTTTTTTCCTGTCCCTCAAATATTACAATTTTTCCCCTTGGCTTACCTTAAGGACATGCCATTTGCATCATATATTGGATCTCAGTCCTCTGAAAATGAGCTCAATAACATATGCATCACATGTTCTGCTAATCACTTCTGTCCATGAAGTAAAACCTTCAACACAAGCACGATCTTTTACAACGTACATATCTAGCAGAAAGGGGTCTCAGTTAAAGTTGGAGCTACAGAGCATCACTGATAACATAATCTTAATAATAATAATCATCATCATCATCATTTTACAACAATGCAGAAGGTGACAGAAAGTGTGGATTGAGAATCCACCAGCTACACAATGAAAATCAGTAGCAGCTCCAGTGGGCTTTTGTGGTTGTCAGATCGCACTGTAAGTACAGGCTCTGTATTTAGTTTTCAGCAATCTCTGACACAGAAGATATGAAATTGAGGGCATAGATTCTCTGGTACTGGATATGTGGATTCAGTTTTCCCCATATTAAAGCAGCTGCCAATATGTAATAAAACAAAATATTCAGGAATTACTTCAGATAAGTTTCAATTAAAAATCTCGTCTAAAAATGTGTATGCTTCTCAAAGAAAGTGCTTCATTTCAAATTATGAGGAACATTTAATTTAAAACTGGTGACACACAGTTTTATTTTGTTTCTTTTCTGCTTTCTGACTACCAGCAATGTATGATCAGTGGAAATGGGAAGACACTCCAGTAACATCAAAAAAAATGCTGACAAGTAAAAGAAGTCAGCCTGCTAATTGCACATGATAGCAAGTCAAAAAAAGCCCTTTAACTTTTCAATTCAGGCTTGAAACATTACAGCTTGCCTGTTGTTCTGAGGGGTTTTTTTCCTCCTGATTTTTCTTCTTCCACCTGCTCTAAAACATAAACAAACCCAAACAAAGGTGCTCTTTTGGGATGCGTATTTACTACCATGTGAAAATGGAGATTCAGTGTATCACAAATGTGGCATCATTTATTCAGAAATGCTTTGAAAAATTACATTTTCCAGATTTTCTGCATAAATAAGAGGAATCTGCTTGGTTTATAACTGAACTGAGTCCTATGAAGCACAAGCTATGCTCCCAAACTATCAATTCAGGGGATTCATCTAGAGCCAAGAAGCTTTAAAGCTGTCTTGTTGACAGGAAGCATATTTTATAGTCTTTCACTTCTCCCATTGTGTAGGAAGCAACTCTACACTGGTAGTTTAACCTTCATCTACAAAGAGCAATTGTTCTTCCTATGAAGCCTGTACTGTTTGCACTTCAGGAGTACATGAAAGAAATTATTAATAGCAAAAGTTTCATAAAGAATAGTATTCTTCTAGCAAACACTGCCAGTTAAATGCAGACAAATATTGGTTTAAAAGTATAAAATTGCTAGCATCTGGGATGTTTTGGTTTTGTTGGTTTAGTATTGTTTCCTGCTTCTCTTTGCTGGCATCCAAATATTTGGTAAGTCTCTTCAAGAGGTAACTGGCCAGACCTGCATAACAACATTCAACTGAAATACATACATCAAACCTGTGTTTGTTGAAGTAATTAATTCTGAAAGAAAATCACTAATATTCAATTTCAGTTTCTGCTTATTAGTGGCAGGAGATGGTGGTAGTAGAATGAATAAATATCGAGTTCTAGATGATTCATTGTTTCATGCACTAAGATATTGCAAGACCAATATAGAAACAGTGTTGGGATATGTTCCAAATCCCAGGCTTCCTTATTCCAGGAATATTTCTCAAGATTTCCCATCAAATTATACTTTTTGTGCATCTGCTATCCTGAACCAAAGTATCTTTCCAGGGCACAATTCCTGGGAAACAGGTCACTATTTTGACAACTCCTGTTGCTTTGAATCCTTTTGTTACCTAGTCTTTGTCTCCATATTCCTAGGGGGTTTCCCCCATCATAGGGCTGGTATGTAAAAAGTGGGCAATGCTCTTGCCATGTCTCCAGCCACTTTACAGGCAAACCCATTATCTCACGCCAAAAAATGATGAGCTAGGTGCTTAACAGAGATGAGCTTTTAAACCTGTGACTCCTATTTTCACACAAACATCTTAATCCAGCAAGTGAACAAACATAGCAGTGTTAGAAACAAGATCTAAAACATGCTCTTCTCCTGGCCATTGCCTATAGGGTACTTTTGGCAGCTTTCTGCTCTGTGTGTAGATGCTGTAAACTCTCCTGAAAGCCTTATCTCCTCAAGCAATGTGCAGTTAACCTAGGCAACAACTCAGCAGCGTAAATTAGTCTCAGAGCTGAACAACTCTCTGTGTGTCTACCTTAGCAACTCTGTGATCATGGATTGACTTGCTTAGGGTAAAACTATGCTAAGAAACATCAGACTTTAGAAAGTCCTGCCTGGAAGTTGAGGTATGCCAGTATGAAAGCATGAGAGGAATATCCACAGAGTATTAAACTGAAATATATGAGCAACAATAGACAGGTATTTAATTTAGACTACAAAGCATTTATATTGGTAATTAAGCATACAGAGGGAAAGATTAAACTTCATTTTGACCCAGTTGCATCCTCTTGAGAACCTGACTGGTTCTAAAAAATATGCTTTTGGGAGCTCGGTCACACTCGTAAGACAGGGGCTAATGTTCTCTGGCCCATTTATATCTCAGCCATTGAGTTTTCCTACATAGGTATTGATCTCATTAGAAGTGCATTGTTCTTGATCAAGCTCTGGCTATGTGTAGAAGCAATCAATGCAGCCCAAGAGCATCTGTAGAGTGAACCCTAATATTGAGGATCCAGACAAGTACTTCAGGTATGCCTTTTGGAATAACTTTAATCTGATGCCACAGATAAAATGCCCACTACTGGATGGACCACATCAGGTACATTTCTGGAGCAGTGCTCTGGTTCATTTTCATCTGGTAGAAAGCTCATCTGTTGTGTGTTCCGACAGACCAACATAAAATTAAGTAGGAAGGATTGAGTCACTTCAGAAGCCCAATCCTGATCCAAACAAAACTGGTAACACACATAACTGCATGACAAAACTGGTAATACACATAACTGCACGACTGATATTTCTTGAGCCATGGGCTACAAACCAGGAAATAGAAATTGAGATGCAGTAATTATCATTTGCAGAGCATAACAGGAACTGGCCCACAGACAGGTTTGGGTCTTAGCCAAAAGGTAGATAGAAATAGTGGGCTCTCAGCATCCTAGATGGTTTGAAGTGAGTGGAAGGACTTGGTGATTTTAATTCAGTGAATTACAAGACAAGTTTGGGTACAAACATAAACCAAACGTTACATCCAAAGCAGATGTAACATAGGTAAAGGGAATCCAGTCTTAGAATCTACCCATAACTAAAAAATGTTAATAGCTAGAAAGATGTGATTACTAGGCAGCTCATCGCCCTCAGTGTCTGAGGAGCTGGAAATTAACATCTGAGTTAGTCAGACAGATTTATTCTCTCTGCTCTTTCTGCTGCTTCACATGGGGGTCCTGGGCCATTAAATCCAACGGCATGTTGCAGAATCCCACCATCAAATCTATTCAGAAATGTACTGACGTCTGTGATAAAATAATTAAGTAGTGTGTTCCATATTCACAAGGGAAGACTTTCCCAGAACTTCAATGTTCTGGTAGTCAGGAACCTTCTTACGATATTCAGCCTAAATATATTCTAGGCCAATTTGTTTCTCTTAAGATAAACTACCTTCTGCCAGTCTCTTGAAAGAAACAAATGAGTCATATAAGCTTATCAGAAAGTCTGTTCTTTGACTCTTTTGGAATAAAGTAAGAGAGCTGAAAGTACTGTTTCATCATTATTATTTCCCAAAGGCATTGGTCGCTTGGAAAAGTCTGGGAAGCTCTGCTCTGAAATTCTTATAGCACTGCTTTCTCACTTCTGTTCCTCTTTAACCCATGCCCACAACAGTCAGAAAACAATTTTGCTCTTCCTAGCAAACCTACTTCGTTCACCTATGTGATATGAAAGAATAACATCTGTGTAAAAATATATACACATATTGAAATGTACTGCACAAAGAAATTACAGTATTTCAGAGGAGATAATTCACTTGTCATCTAGGTGACATTAGTAGAAATCTCTAAGGCAAGATCAATTTAATTAATTCAAATCAGAAACAATTTAAAATATGGTAATGTGTTCTGGTTAAAAAAAGTTTAGAATCGTTTCTGTCTTCGTGCTGTCACTTTGAGGGCTGTAAATGCTGGAATAGATGTGAAAACTAAAAATCGGGAATGTAAGAAATCCAAGCACGTGTACTGGGAATCCACAAAATAAAAAGTCTGATTTAAAATGTCAGATTTCTTTTTAGTTAGATGTTAATTATATTAATGTAAGGCAACGGCTAAATAGAACCAGTACAAATCCAAGAAGGCCACCAGTATACAAATAAAAGGTAAATGAACACAGCTGAAGAAAATCTGTATATATATATCAAGACAAATAAAGGACAGCAACAACAGATAAGAGATTGCTTTTAGCAGAGGATTTTGTCAATTACAGAACTAATCAACCATGGCTGAATAACATCCATGCATGGATGAAAGATCAGTACCACAAATCAAGCACTGTAGAGGAGCCACAAATAGCTATGTGCTCAATTCATCAGTATTTTACATGAGCTGAGCTTATCTCCCCATCCTCCTTGTAGCCTCCAGACAAATTCACTGTTTATGAGCCACAGATGCTGCACTGCAGTTGTCTCATTGTTCAGGAGCAGAGTCTCACCTCACTATTTGTACCTAACACACTCTTTTCAGAAGGAATTAACTGATTAAATGAGTACATTAAAGTAGTCCAATTTCTGTGTTGTTCCCTGCTTGCTCTGTTTGTGCATTTTCAGGTAACTATAAATTACAAGTTGTAGGTAAACACTTTTCACAGTGTATGTGTGAGTACTTTCTGCTAAGCTACTTTCTTGCTCATACAACAAGTGTTTTCTTCGTAGGTGTGGATTTTAAGGTACTTAATCAAAAGGTACGAACGCCCTCTTAGGTGAAAAGAGGTTCCCTGCAGACTCATTATGGGGGCTGTGAAGCTCTGGAATTACTACAGAGTTCTCTTGAGAGCTGTGGTGCTTCTTATTTGACATGTCCCTCTCTGAACCTGATGAAAACATGTGAAATGCATTAACCTATTTTTCACAAAAGTATCTGAACATGAACATATTTCACTCAAAATGAAACTGCAGAAGTACCAGTCTTTGGGAGACCAGTGAATACCAGTGTGCAAAACCTTGCTTTAATATTCTTAGTTTTAGAAAGAGCAGATTTTGTCCTGTTAATACGTGCCAAAGATGGTGCTGCCAGTGCCCATTCTCCTGCATGGTTTTGTCTGCAGGCTCCTCTGCATTTAGACACTAAATTATTCACCTTCACACACACTAGCCATGCCTACAATCAATATCTATAATGTTTAAGATAAAACTATGCTAAGAAAGATTAGATTTTGGAAAGACTTGCCTGGAAGTTGAGGCATGCCAATATGAAATCATGAGAGGAATATCCACAGAGTATTAAACTGAAATATATAAAAGTAGACAGACATTTAATTTAGACTGCAGCTTCATTTAGATCCAATTGTGTCCTCTTGGGGACCAGACTGATACAAAAAAATATGCATTTGGGAGTCCAGTCACACTATTAAGCTAGGGCATAATGATGATCCATAGTCTAACGGATTGAAACATCCTTAGTCAGTTATGAGTTTAAAATCCCTACAAAAAAATTCTAAATGTATTACTGAATGCTTACCCAAGGAATCTTGGGATGTATTCCTTCATTAGTTCTGCTTACTTGTAAAAGGATCCTTTCTCTTATAGTTCTACTAAATGACCTGCCAGAGGGAGTAATGGGATGGGTATTTAGTGCTTAGTTTGCTTAACTTGCAGTGTGACCTAAACTGTGGTTTGAGCTTTAATTGCATCACCACACAAAGAGGTAAACCTCAAATTATTATGCAGTCTTTCAGATAAATGGTAGAGAGAGTAAAAATACCTGTATACATATAAACTAAAACTGATTTGTGGACATAACCTTTGGAGTGTTTGGATGAGAGAAGCTGTCAAACAATGGTTCTAGAAATATCTAGGAGTTGCTCATTATTTTATTTCTAGCCTTTTTCAAGGTTAGAGCAGAGTGATTTCTAAACTCCCAGGACCTCAGCAGACACTGGCGATCCTGTTGAGACCTTCTTGTTATTCCTGTGCAGTATCAGGCTTCACTTTTTTATCCCCAAGGAGCAAATGAAACGACCTCAGTCAGACCACAGAGATACAGATGCACATTAAATGAAGCTGAATTCACACTTCTACAGAGAGAAAGTCTAACCCATGGCACTGGATGGTACCCGCTGCAATTAACTTTAGGCATCTGGCCCATGGACCTCTATCTCTGAAATACTTATTTAGGTTATCTATCTAAACAATGGAATAAAGAATTACTTTTAATATTTACTTCTCATTCTAACATAGACAAATGAAACAGGTGATGACACTTCTGATGTCTTTTCTTCCTTGTCTTCAAACAGCATCTGGAGAAGCAGGTGCAAGAGCATTCTGGATGTTTAAGATAGAAAGAAGGCTATTCATTGACATCTTTGTGTAAAAGGTTAAGGTCTTCCAGAGGAAAATGTTACCTCCTGCCACCCTCTATAGTTTGCTTTCTCTAAGGACTTTTAGTAACATAAGCAATTGTCTTGACTTGTGCCAGAAAGACAAGAGTTAATATCCCTTGGAATAAGGAACAACTTCCAGTTTAAATACCCTGAATGCATGGCAAAATGCTGCATCACTGATCTCATCTTTATTGCTGGCAGCAATATATTTGCTTCTGTGTCTTGCAATTACCTTGCAGCTGTGTAGCCAGGAAATCCATGAAGATTGAGTCAGTCAAGTACAGTATTAGCCATAGCCCTGTTAATTGACTTGATCTCAGTACTGGAAAAAATTGTGTGTGTACATTGTGTCTATGAAGGATGGCATCTTTCCACAGATGCCAGGTACAATGTATTTTTCACTTCCTATAAAATACAAGGTTTGTTCATTATTTGACCAGTTTCCAATATTTACCATGGATCACCCTACCGTTTCTTAGTGTGTTTAGAACCAGTTCCAAATCAGGCAATGTTTATATATCTGTGTATATACATGCATTTGTTATATTTACAATGTTGAGAATGATTCATTATCCTGAAGCCACAAGTGCTCTTGGCAGCCTTTTACTGAGATTCATCACAATATGTCATACACTAAGAAAATGTTCATTAAAACAGCTAGAGAAAATACTATTTTTGACTCCTAGTGGCGTTTTGGAAAGAGTATCATTGTTTTGGCCAAAGATAAGTCAGTACTAAAGACACAATCTGTTCTGATACTGTAATCCAAGCAAAATTAAACTGTTGAGGAACTTTATTCTTCTATTCTCAGTGACATTCAGGAAGATTTGGGCCATATGAATATTTTCTATGTATTCTATTTTGATGACCTGAAGTCCTAAACCTGCAAAATACATTACCTGTAACGGTAGTTGGTTTTCCAAGTACATGAACTAAGAATTTTCTATGAAATCCAAATGTAGCTTGCATTAGGAGAGAAGATGCATTACAGAGCTGAAGAAAAGATAATCCCTGCTGGTTTATTCCCTTATATCATGCCACTACATTTCTTTTCATTATGTTCACCTTCCATCTGTCAAAACATCTTCCATGTAAGGAAACTGTTATGTGGTTTAACATACTTTTTCTTTTCTTTCTTTTTTTTCCTCAGAAATATAAGAAATACAGAGTTTTGATAATAGTTAATATAACACTGATAGTTACATAACAGTTACATAACATAGTTACATTGATGTGAATTCTCACCAGAACATATTGCACTTATTTCACTAGGATTTGTCTTCCTTCAAGGCACATGTGCAAATAGACAAATACAACAATATTGTACTTCCTTGTTCTATATACCATTGAAACTAAAGAAAATCATATTCTTAAAAGTTATGTGTAGAAGAGAGCAAAACAGGATGTGGTGATGATGATGATAATAATAATAATAATAATAATGATAGAAGATTGTGGTTAAATTGGTACAACACATACTCCTGGCTGGCTGGCAGGACTGTATCTGAAGTTGTGGGAAGTTTGCCAAAACCTTAGGTAATTCTGGAAGAGCAAGTTGCTTTCAAAAAGTAAGGTTTGCAGACTATCATTGGAGGTATGAAGCATCCTAAAACTCTCCTTCCACAAAAAGGAAAAGCTCTTCAAATATTATTGCCTCACATAAAAATGAGAGCAACTCCATTCTGATAAGATAAGAAGGATTTACCCTTTTTAGCACTGAAGAGAAGATAGATGTAAGGACTCATCAATTGGAGTTTGACATTTTTTTAATCCATGTCAAACACCGCCTTCAAAATTGTCTAACCTGAATAATTTGGCTTTACTGGTTCCTCTATAAATAAGTTTCCATAAAAGAAGATGCTCAAAACTCCAGGAATGAAGTCAAACTGCCCCAGAAAAAAATTCTGGGAAAAAAAGGTCAGTCTTGACTCTTGATGGATCTCCTTCTTTGTAATTGTTTCTGAGGATCTTATTCATCAGTCTTCTATGAGAACATTATAGAGGAAATGGAAAGCACTTCATCACCACAGCTTCCATTCCAGTGCAGACGATCCATTTCATGTGCCATAACAGAATCATAAAGTGAATTGCAGCCTACAAAAATGCAAAGGGAAAGAAAGCTAACCTCCAATTATAATAATTAGACTGAAAATGAAAAATAGACAATTTTTTTTAAACACATTGGCACTTAATTTGATTTTGTGAATATTTACAAAAAAATCCCTAACAATAAATACATGAGATATTTCATACCCCTGGGAGTATTCAAGGCCAGGCTGGACAGAGCCTTGGGAGACATGGTCTAGTGTGGGGCGTCCCCGCCTATGGCAGGGAGTGGGAACTGGATGATCTTTCTTAAGGTCCTTTCCAACCCTATTATATGATTCTATGATTCACATTGTTGTCCCTTCAGTGTCTTGTCCTATAATCCCATTCAGGCCAGAAGTATCTGGTCAGTTAAACCACTGCCTTGTAAGGAACCAAACACTCTGGAAATGACAATCCTACATGTTTAGAATGAAAACAATCTGGAGGAAATCAAATGAGACTTAAATGAGGTTCCAAGTTTCTCCACAAATTAAAACCCACTGAATTAGGGGCAGAGTTGTCTTCATGTTGCAAGATCAAATTTCAGAACAGGGGAAAGGAGTTTTTCTCGCCTAAACCCATTTTTTAATGTTCACTGACTTGTTAAGCACACTGCCAGCTCCCTGTTTATATTGACAGGATTGTGCTCTTGTGGCCTACGTAAAAGGAGATAAGAGACTCCAGTACTGCACGAAATTTCCCATATCTCTCAGTCTGGTCTGGCTCTGTGTTATCAATATAAGGACTTCTATTATGACCTAATCTTATCAAATTTTTCTTATTTTTCATAATACCTTGTTATGGCAGTTTACTGAGGTATTTATTTGCTGTGAAATTTCATCACTTTTTAATGTTCACAAAACATTTCTGAAGCTGAAAAAATACCCCAAATTTAGCCCAGTTGTCTGTTTGTTTTTTGCAAGTAAAATAACTAGATTAATAACAATCACTGTCTCTGTGTTTCCTGTCCATCTAGTATTGCAAATTGTTTAGCAGATGCTCCTTTGGTTGATAGTGAGTAATAAACTTCTCTAAAATTTTTTGCACTGATGTCAAGCAAAATAACTCCATAAGAGCTGATGCCTGAACAATGGCAGATGGTGGCAATGAAATGAGAAAAAAGTCTTCTGCTCTTTGCTGTAACATTGAATCATAGAATGGTTTGGGTTGGAAAGGACCTTAAGATTATCCAGTTCCAACCCCCTTTATGGGCAGGGACGCTTCACACTAGACCATATCGCTCAAGGCTCTGTCCAACCTGGCGTTGAACACTGCCAGGAATGGAGCATTTACCACTTTTTTGGGCAACCTGTTCCAGCTCCTCACCACCCCCATAATAACTTCTTCCTTATATCTAACCTGAACTTCCCCTGTTTAAGTCTAAACCCATCACCCCTTGTCCTATCGCTACAATCCCTGATGAAGAGTCCTTCTCCATCATCCCTGTAGGGCCCCCTCACATAACGTTCAATATGTGACAGATACTTCCCAAATATCCAAAATGGAGACTCTATGCTTAGAATAACACCTAAGCTAAAGATCAATCAGGTAATGTGTGAGGCCATTTTCTGTAAGGTTCTTGTGACCAGTGAGAGAAATGGATCCTTCCAAGAATTTTAATACAGTTAAAACATTTTTGGAGCTGAAGCCAAACATGGAGAAAGTGTTTTGAGGTGGTGAAAAGGCCAGAAAGAGTATTGAAACTGCTGAAAGACAAAGAGAACTAGGGAGAAACAATACTGTGTGAAACCCTGAAAATGGCTTATGGTATATAAAATTTCTCTGTGAGCTGAATTCCAGACTTAGCAGATGTGTACCCAGTTCCCAGATCTCAGAATTTCCTATGTGAAATGGGGTGATTCACATCATCTATCCGTATCTGAGTTTTCCATCTGTAAAACAAAAAAGAAGGGCTAAGAGCCAAAGAAATTTAGGTCAGATGAAAGGAAAAATTGTATCTTGCAAGACATATGTAGTAATCTTAGTAATCCTTCTAATCTACTCAGTGGCTCTAGCTGAAATGCTCTCCTCAGTGTTGCACAACATACTTTAAAATGGTTGTGAACAGCTGGAAGGAGGCCAGAAAAGAGAAGCAAAAATTAATCTGGAAATCTAGGAAATATAAATCTCAAGAAATAGTGAAAAGGATGTGGATTTTGAATCTTGAGAAAAGAAGGAATACAAAACTCTAGAGAAACAAGGAAATTGTACAAATATATAAAGGCACCTGCAAAAATATAATCATAAAATCATAGAATAGTTAGGGTTGGAAAGGACCTTAAGATCATCTAGTTCCAACACCCCTGCCATGGGCAGGGACACCT
>JANHGB010031268.1:0-24079 GCA_026283785.1 Coracopsis vasa
CTACAAGTCAGAAAGTAAGCATACAGCAAAGTAGCAGGTACGGGTACTTCAGAAAGACTGGTGCAAATATTGTCTACTGTAACCTAAAAAGTCGCATACTCCACTTCAGAAGGACTCAAATGGACATGGGAATCCATAGGGTTTTTTTCATTGCTGAACAATTCTTAAATTAGGTTTTGTGTGGTAATGTAATTATTTACAGAATAGCAGCAAAATTAAATACATCTGTTAACCAAATAAAGTCAAATAAAATAGTAAAAGCTCTCATATAGTATCAGGCCATTTACCCTGACTACTCCCAAAATGCTTATTCATCTGCTACTGGACACATGTCAGCATACATTAAAAAATCAATGAGAAGTAAGAACAGTTTGGCTTCACTCAAGAACCAAGTGGAATGGCAGCTGAGTTCTCTCAAAAGGAGCTGAAGTGGAAAGCACTAATGATTAACAAAATGAATGAAACCTACACCAGTTTCTGTATGCATACTGATGATTTTAAACACATACATTGATATAAAGCACAAAAAAAGGTGAACATAATGAACAAAAACAGTTCATTTCATGTTCATTATTTGGCAACACTGACATTCTTTTATTAAGGAACAAGAGATTATGTCCCAATTCCATTGCAATTCCAGCATTGAGGTTTTGCCTTGATTTCTAGTAGACCTTATATATATTCTTCAATTAAATTTGCTTTCTTTTGCTCCTTGTATTTCAGAGTCCTCACAACATAAAATGCATTCAAGCAGCAGAATTGCTGGTTTGTGGTTAGAACGCTAGTGCACATTTTGATAGTTTGTTACTTTGGAAATTTTATCTCCTTTTTCATTTCTTAATGCCATAATACTACAACCATGAAAACTGAATTTATTATTATTTTTAGTCACTTTACCTAACAGGGGCTTAAACAGACTAACAGCAAGTTATTTTAAAAAGGGATTTGTTTTGCACATATCTGGATAAAGTCATTTTCCGAAACAAATTTGTTAACTTTATAGAGAATCTTTGCAAGGAATAAAATAATTATAGTCTAAAGATAAAAATCAGTGGAAAGTATTAACACAAAGTTGCTCAGAAAAATGACCCAACACAGGTGTGCTGCCATAATCAGCATGTGTTATTGTAACGCTGGTATGTGGTTGGTTGCAGTTGGGTGAAAACTGAGGAATGTGGATTAAAGCAATTGCAGATCAGAATTCCACTTTGCATTAAGTAAACTTCTGTTAACACCACTGGACAAATATGCCTGTCACCTCAGTCCCCACGTGATCAAGAAAAAATTCCTCCAGCTCCTGTGTTTGAGACTGCAGCTGTACAAGACCCTTGGCCTGAGAAAAATCAATGATCAAGATCAATTTTCTTGGATTTCAGCAACATTTGTGACTCCTAGGTGACTCTGGCTAGCCCCACAGAGCTCTCTCCTACCCTGCAAGCTCAACAGGCATGGGGAATTAATATGGTTTTGGATGATGGAATACCACTAACAGAAATTTGGTCTCAATTTGACACTTGGTGGTGTTTTGACTTGGTGAAGTTTTCACTTACACTAATGAAGACAAATATTAAACAGTGATGCATAGGATGAACGGCATCTTCCCCAGCCCCCATGGCTGCAGCTGACAAGTTGGAGGTCCAGAGCTTCCTGCCCAGCCCGACATATGCATTTGGCTTTACTTTTGCTCTTCTAAGGTACACAGTAACATTTAGGAGATTTGCAGTGTTAGTTTTTCAAGACTAGACCAGAAAAGGTTAATGAACTAACTGAAACATGTCACCTACATATGTGTAAATGGAAAGAGCAGCTATGAGCCATGTCTCTGTACAAGTCTTTATCTGCACGTCTGACACTCGATCAGAAACTTGGATTCGGTCCTGGTCTGATTTAAGAAAAAAAATACAATTAAAAAATATCTGAGACACCTCTAAAGTTTCCTCAGACTCACAGACCTCCAATATTTCCTTCAGTCTCCTGTCACTCTCCTGGCCCCTTCCAAAATGCCTGAAGGCCTTTGGCACATGGTCAACAACCTCAGACTCTGCAGGCCTCCTGGACTGCTCACCTGGTCTTCCTGTGCACTTCTCAAAGACTGGGCTTTAATTTAAAAGCTCTTTTTTCCTTCCATTTTCAGCCAGCTACTTCTCCCTCTGTGCCTCAAAAGAACTTGATTTTTTCACCCCTCTGACTCAGAAGTGGAGTTGCATGAATTTCTAAGGGGAACTGGCAGTTACTTGTACCTTCATTGGACCCCCATAATTCAGTAATTTTACACAGCTTTCCTGGTTCAATTTGTTTTTATTACTTAACTGCATTTTCCTTTATATGCAGTCGGATTGCAAAAACAGTCAGCTTTTGCAAGCCAAGTGGCAACATCAGTCCCACTGCTGCTTCACTTGCTCTTGCCTCAGGAGACTTGGTAGAAACATTAAGCATCCCACACCAATAAACAGAAAAAGCTCCCAGTGTGGGGACACATTTTCAGTACTAAGCAGCTATGGGATTTTTGATACTTTCTGGCATCACTGTGAGCCTTTGATAGGGTTGCCTTTGCTGTTTTGTAAGACTACATTAAATCCCAATAGGCAGCAAGTCCAAGAGAAAATATGCATCATTGAACTGTATTTCTTCCATTTCAGCAATTCAAGTACACTAGTTTCAGAAGACAATATCTGGACACAAACGAAACTGAACTATTAAACAGGTTTGAAGGCAAACTCAAAGATAAATTTTAGTTTCATTGCAGTCAAAATTCAATGAGATGTTGAATTGCAGGAATGAAGAAGAAATTGTCTTAACTGCTTCTCAGTCATGAAATAAAAACAAGGCAACTCTGAAATGTGGTTAGAAGGAAACAGTAGGCATTGGTTCAACCCCTGGAAGTTGAATCAGATTTTCTTGTTGCGCTTTGAAATATGAGAAAGAGCAGATTCGCTTTATGTTGGTCCTAGATTTCAGCAACAGAAAATATGCTTGTCCAAAAGCATCTGACAAAATCATAACATAAATCTGAGCGTGACAAAGAACATTCTTCTCTTCTTTTCCATCATTGTCTTCATAAGGATTAAATGCAGAGCAATGCCAACAGCTGGAATAGTGAGTGATTAACTTCAGCGGAAGAGTAATGCTGCTCCAGCCCTACACTGTACAGTTTACAGCTTTTTGCCTGTCTAGACTCAAGGGAGTATAAGATTTATCATAGATTAATAAAGCTGCTGCTAAATCTGGCATTGCTGCAGCTCAGCCACACAACACAAAGTTGTCAGAAGAATGTTCCCACATTTACAGCCCCTGTTTTCTCTTTGAATGTGTGTTAACTCAGAGACCAGCCATGGGCTGTGGCCTCTTCTCCTTGGTTTTGGATAGAAATACATGACAGTGAAGGTATTCAACATCTTCAGAGTTTGCCATTACTCAATGCTGTCAAACTCAGCTGCTAAAAAAATTTATGAATTTTTTTTAAAAATCAAAGCATCTTTAAATTAGTAAATTAGAGATTATTTTACTTTTCAAGTCTTAGGAGACATTTGAAAACATTTTCATGTGAGTCTCCAAGACCCTGACAGTTAAAAATTTCCTTTGAATAAAAATTTACCCCAAATTTTCACCCTCATTTCTGAGACCAGCTTCATTAAGAGCCAGAAGCTTTATTAAAGAACTTGTTAATATCACCAATGAGTATTAATCAACTATTTGTGGATCTTCTAGGAAAAAAGGAATTAGGATGACAGGCAGAACCAGAACGTGTCTGTTCTCACACACCCTCACACATAGGCTGGGGTCAGCAGCAGCTCCAGGAGGGTGAGGTGCAAGGTCTGTGGCACTTGTGCAATGACCAGGGTTCCATCCCACCACCTTTTCCTCTCAGCTTGAATGAACAACAGGTTGCTTTAGGGTCTCAAGTATGGAGTTTAGTAACTTTATTGATAATTAAAAATATCTCCCCTAGTGAAAGGGCAACAAGTCTGTAGGAAATCACAACCTACTGTGAAAGAACTTATAAACGTGAAAGAACAAACCTTCCTGAGACTTTACAACCAATTGAGCAGTTTAGTGCTGAGTTTTGTACCGCGCCTCAATATTGTGGCATCATTTTTGTTTCTTAGAAGCAAGCTTCTCCCACAGAGCACAGCCTCAGGGGAGAAAATAATAAAAGTAAAAAAATACAAAAGAGCAAAAAGGGCTAAATGTGTGTTGGCTGCTTCTGAAAAATGTATTATTTTCTGTGCATTATGCTAAGTACTGTTCAGCACATTTTCGAGCTGCTGAGCCATGGAGAAATTGCTTGTAGCAGAAAGTACTTTCCATCCATGTTACATGGTCTATAATTCTATAAATCTACTTGTACTGAAAGGAGTGAATGGCAATGCCTACTTGGCGTGGAGGTGGTACACGTACAACCACAGCTTTTGCCCCAGAACAAAAAACTTCTATCACCCATCTCCGAAATGCCACAGCTGAACAGAAGCAATAACAGCTACACACAGAAGCCCCTCGGGCCAGGGGCAAGGACTGTACTCTAACTCGCTTCCCATCAATAGCACTTCAACCCAGGAACAGTTCCTAATAGCAAGTCAGATATCCATGACGTGAGTCTGCAGAGTTTAAATCAATAAACTCTGAAGTTATTCTTTCTGTTTACTGCAATTTCCAGAAGAGTCAGAAATTAGAAAAAGATGAGACAGGTTCAGATTTAACTCACACCCTTGGAAGTCTGGCGTGATTAAAGTCAGTGCAAATTCTCAATAATTTCTCAAATAGAAATGGTAGCAAATCTTGCTTTAGGTGTCCCGACCACTTAGCCAAGCACACAAGAGATTTCTGAATGCAAAACTCAGTCTTAAACTATAGCAGCAAAATACTCATCTTCAGCTGTTGGTCAAGAGGCAGAGGCCCATCCACTACAGTGACCAGTGAAAGTGAGAACATGGTACCCCCCAGCCAAAAGAAAAGCTTCACACATTACAAAACAAAACAGCATGTGAAGAACATGCATGTGGAACGCAAACAAAACACATAAAACCAAGCCTCAAACCCAGGACTGAAACCACAATGTGTTGAAGCACAGCAGCTGCAAAATCGCTATACGCAAGGAAAAATCTCCCCAAGTGTATTAACAGCCTGATTGACACCTGCCAACAGGTTTCTGGCTCTACCTGCTACTGCTCCGAAGTGGTAGTTCGGCTCTCCTTCAATCATCTTTCCATATAAGAAAACAACATCCATGCTCAAATGAAACGGGAGTATAACAAGGAGGCTGTCAGGCAGCAGCCATGGAAGTTGAAGGACAGGGAGGATGCTTACAAGTAAATGGGGAAGAATATGGAAATTAACACTGACCTACATGACATGGAGCTCATAAATACTATAAAAATAAGTCCATAAATATCATAAGAGCTGCTTGCAAATAAATATTCAGGAAAGCACAAAGAGGTAAGCTTTATCAAAAAACAAAAACATAAAACAATGCACTACAAATGCCAGTGGTTTTATCTTTATTTTTAAGAAAAAGGTATTCCAAATTTACATGACTTAAGTGAAAAAACAATTTTTGACAGGCTTCTATATACTGCATTCTCTTTGCCTCTTTTGTTCCCATCCTGTCTTAGGAACTTACGTGCCATACTGGGCAACTAACACAAATGTTGAGCACTGATCTATCTGCTTTGGCTAAGATGTCAATGTACTCCACTAAAACTTAACCTGACACAGATGCAACACAGATGCAGTTATTTCTGTACAATCCACACTGCTTTGATCCATTTTAGTTCTACCAAAAAAAGAGTCAAGAAATGCCTGCTTTATACTGATTTAAAGGACAAGTCAAGTCTGCTTGGAAATCAACTTTTCATACATTTTCATAGCTTCACATATATGTGTATACATATAAAAATAAAAAACCCCAACAAAACCACACACACATAAAAAAAAACCACCACAATAACAATAAACAACACCAAAGCCCCACCAAAACCCTGAGGATGTTCATTAAATGGCATTCTGACACACATACTTGACTCATTCCAGGCAGAGAAAAAGCTTTTGCAAGGAAATATCAAGTAAAATATTTATTAGCCTTCTCCAATTTGTAAATTTCCCAACCTCCCACATTTTGTAATGTCAGGAAATTGCTACTATAAACAGCCTAAATCTGCCAAAAAATAAGCATAATTGAGGTCAACTAAAGGAAGGCCAAGCTTCTTCTTCATCGCTCCCCACCCCTTGGGAGGTTCCTGTCATGAGGACAACTTGCCACAGGGACAGGCTGACTACAGGAACTACCTTGGTACAAATGAGGGAGCCAGGAGCCTGTCGTGTACCTGGAAAGCCACAGAGTTGCCCAATCTACCCATACATGAGTTTTGATTCTTAAACATCAGGTGCAACATTACTTTGATTATCTTAAAGACAAGAATTAAAAAGATTCTAGTTTTAAATTATTTTGATTTTGTAGCTAACTTCATCTCTAGCTCCAGGTAGAGGCAAGAAGAACTCCAACCATTTCACAGTGGCTTCTTCAAAACTTCAAAGCACGTAAGCTCAGTGGCTTTATTTACTCAATAGTTCAAAGTTTCATTTCATATCAACATTGCCCCAGACAATTCCTTTCATTATTTTATGAAAAGCTAAAAATAGAAGTTTTCATATAGCCTTAGATTACTGGGGCAAGGAATGGCATTTCCAGCACCCTGCTAACACAGGCGCTTTGTTAAAACATGGCCAGGAAAAGGGAATGCAACAGAGTTCTCATTGACTCCTCGCCAGAGCTATTTGAGCTGGCAGCAATGATCGACTGACTGGGCAGGGGCTTCTCCAAAGACAAGACACTTGTAACGCACCAAGAACCTCTCACACAAAAGACGCTACGTTAATGCCAATCAGCACTCCCATTTTTTCTTTCTCAAGGATCCTAAGTCAGGCCAACATTTATGCTTACCACAGATGACCAGAGACTATTCTTTTCTTTTAGAGGCAATTACCCTAAAACATGTTCTCCAAAAGGAATCTGCTGTAAGGCAACTGGAAGGGTCCCAGGAAGTTGGCTATGCTGCCACTCGCAACGGACATCCAAAGCTGGTACTGAAGATCAGAGCAGACACTGGGACTCAACACAACATCTATGCCATAATACATATTTTTCCAAGTGCTCAGGTATCAGTCACGGAAACTGAAAAGATCCTCGAACCAGAAATTTTACAAAGCTTTGCCTCAAGCAGAAATCCTGGGGACAGAGAGAGGAGTCAAATCTCTTTCTGGGCCTCACCTTGTAAATACAGTAATATTTATATCTGCTCCATGGAACAAATCATCTGTAACACATAATAATTTATTTGGATAGCTTAGTCTAAATATCTTGCTGTTTCTGTTTTCAGAACTTACACTGGATACCTTACCCTTTCTTGAAGACCAGACTAGGGAACCCTGAACTACCTGTACTTTGCAATTTGGCACCAAATCCCAGATGGTGCTCTCTTGTCTCAAAGTAGTATATGACTCCCTACACGCTATGTAAAAAGTAGTTCTGGCTGCTACAGCACCTTAAAACTTTTCCTACTGCTACAATTTCATAAGCAATTCAGAAAGTCTGTCACTGTGTGACAGCCTAGATCTGATCTCCTTTAAAATACCTTGTATTTTCAGCCTTAACCTTGCAATTTAATTGCCACAGGTGATACAGAACTTGAACTCATGACATGTTTCTTGTTGGTCTCTTATTGGGAAAGGGTACTCATACAAGCACATTATTTCAATGGAGTATGACTGAAAAAAAAAAAAAAATGATCAGGTAAACCAGTCTTTGAGTGAAATAATATTAAAGCCTCTTAGTCATAAGTAGCCCAGAGATTCTGGCTTATACGAACATAAGCAACAACTTCGTGAAAGTCTCATTTGCTCCTGCCTCAAGCTTTGCCTAGAACAACCACATCAATACATCTTAGGAAATTCATTTTTCATCTGCAAATGCCTTTACAAACAAAATAGAAAGCCAACATCAACAAGCACAAATGCACGGCAACTCAGAAACATCAACACAATGCACTGCTTTAGGATTTAATAATGATTTTTCTTTCCCTAATACTGATCTCCTCTCCCTGGGCTTGCTTTGTTTCTCACCCTGCTAGATGTGCAGGCTGCTACTTCTAGCATCCCCTGGGCAGCAAAGGAAGTGCCTGGGAGGCAGGTGGATGGCCAGCCCACACACAAGGTCTGCTGCTTCCCGGCACGCAGAAGCTCGGCTTCCACTCACAGGCAGCCCCATCTCCACGTGTCCACTCTTATGGCAAACTGTTTCTCATTTCAACTCATCCTCTTCTACATCACCTTGTTATCTTCGGTGCTCTCCCACCTCCCCTTTCCTCTTACAGTCTGATTTAAAGCTTCCTCAAGTGCCTAAAACCAGCACCCATTCATGTCAGTGATTTAGAGGCTCAGCTGTGCTTCTAATTTGCAAGCTTTATGTATGACTCTGAAAGCAGTGTACTGATTTACACTGAACCTTTCACAGCTTTTTATAACTAAATCTACATTTTTCTATTCTCTATCCTAATTCTGTAGAGGCTGCTATGAAAAAGCTCTATGAGTAACAGAAGCAGACCACAATGTTCTATGTTGTATTACGCAGCAGTCAACATAGCTGCAAAACCTTCATTCACAATGGAACTAGCCGCAGGGAGCTATATAGAAAGTGGAAAGTAAGAGCAAAGGACATGTAGCAGATTCACAAACAAAGATGCAGGAGAAAGTCTACAATGGGCAAGAGCAACACAAAACCAGGTAGCTGGACAAAGTACACAGCTGCATGCAAGACAGGATAATTTTTTAAAGAAATTTCTCCAGGAAACTGGAACTCTGCAAAATTCATCAGTTTAATAGAATACACAATGGAAAATAAAATGAAAAAAAAGAGATTTTATTCCCACGGAGAAAAACCAATAAAGATTTTGGCTGTAACACCCCAAAAAGAACAAAGAGGGGTTTCTAAATCAGAAGTGCCTACCAAGTTATAAGATTTCTAAAAAGAAGGTAATTAAAAAAAAAAAAACTTTTAAAATAAGAAAAGGCGGCAATTTGTTTTGAAACATGAATCCAGCTGGCTTAGCATCTGATTGAAAGAAAATTATAGATCACAGTAAACATCATGGATAAAAATAAAGAGTAATCAGAGCTGCTCTAAAAAGGAAAAAAAAAAAAGTCAAACCAAACAGGCTATCCATAAAACCAATAATTCTGAGCCACTTGCGTGCCAGCTGTAATTGCCACATTGCAAAATACATTTCTCAAAGATACTCAACTTCTTTGTGAAGTTTGCCAAATAACTATTGGAAAGCAGAAAGAGCAGAACGGGATCGTCAAGAAAGTAAGTTAAAAGTATCATTGTAAAAAGTTGTTTTATCTTGTGGAATTCAAAATATATACCACATCAATGTTAAATGTTACAGCAAAAAATGATACAGTATCATACTGTCTTTTTCAATGCTGAAAACATGTCAAATTTCAAGCTTACATCAAAAGCTAATGACAACATTCAAACCTGAACATGCTCCATGTGCTTTTAGCACGCACAGGTCTTCAGAAAGCACCATGTGCAGTCACCTGGGGGTGGAGAACTGAAACATATGCTACCAATTAACTCTAAGTTTCCTCTCCTCCTAGTTTCAATCAGGCATCCTAAATTACATGAGAATCATGTAAACAAATATAAAAATGAAGTTTTCTTTCTTTCTGAAGGTGTATGGTGCAGAGCCAGGCTGAAAGGACAAACATTGCATTGTGTATTTTAAGTGTGCAGCATGAGAATCATACAGCATCAAGTTAAATTGTTTGAACCAAATTAAGATAGAATGTAAATTAGACAGGAGTCAGCAGCCAGCACTTCTTGGTATGTATATAGTCTACAGTCTAATTTCATATGGCCAATGGCTGATTTTCATACGCTATCATCAGATACCATAAAGCCATGCATTAACATGTGACCTGCAGAGGAGTGTTCAAAAGGTATCACTGGCCCTTAGCAAAGGAGCCAGTTCCCTGCTCCTGGCATACAGCACGTGGCAGTAACCCATGCAAGTATCAACAATTACAAGTCAGCAAAGCTGGAGAAAGAATTTCATGCTCCAAGTAACACACATACTCCACACAAGTTTCTAGAAAACAAATTATGCAAAAAAAAAAAAAAAAAAAAAGGAGAGAGAAAGAAAAGGCAAAAACCCAAAGCAAAGCACATAAATAGATAAATAGATATACGCTATCAGGTTCAAGCTAGAGTTGATATGCATTATATTATATAAACATTTGCTGGACATTTAATCCTCTTTCCCCTGCCCCTAATCTGTCCCCTTCTTCCCTGCCCTGACCTTCCCATCGTATCAAGTTTACAAACCAATTTTAGCGCACTCTTCGGAGTCCATTCCTCTTCTGTGAAAGGACATGTAAAATATATGAGGTTTGCCTAGAAAGATGCCCTTCACATGAGAGCTTTTTAAAAATCTGTTCTACTGCCAAGATTTTGCTCCTTCTCTACAAACTACTTAAGGTTTCTTCTAGGAATAAAAAGGATGGGATAGGATAAAATTAAAAGGGGCAGAAGGGAAGAACAGTGCTGGTGCAAAATTTCCCAATCAGATCTTTCATTCAACTCTTGCATCAAGAGCCTGATAACAGTCACTTATTTTGCACCCATCACCATTCTCAGTCCTCCAGTACCATATCACTTCCTTTTTACAAAACCCGCAGCCAACAGTTGAGTGTTCTAATAGCTTAATCATGCTTACACCCATTAGGTACACAAAACACAGATCAGGTAACACAGAGCAGACCAAGTCTCAAGATCTAGATTTACCATCTCGTATGTCTGAGGTGCTCAACCCCTCGGTTTGGAAAAGTCTATTGAAGGGAAACAGCTTCAGATCGCAGAACTGGGCTCAGGTTCTGGTGGTGGTGAATGTCTCCAGCACTTCAGCTGGGACCTGTCCTCAGCTGCAAATGAAACAGCTGGAATTAATCAGTGTCTCTTCATATACAAGCCTTCATCCCCGTGGAGGAGAAGGGAAAAAGAGACCAACATTCAGGAAATCCAGCTTTTATGTTTGTTCACAAGGCAGATAAAATGAGCTGTCATCCTTTCTCACAGCAGGAAAGAGTAAGGACAGCTCAGATGAAAGCACTGACAGGCCTGGCAGCGGGAGCTGGGTGATGCGACTCTGAAAGCACTATGTGTTTGCAGAAGACCACCAGCCACCATAATAAAATATTATTTAACATCAGGTACATTTACAATGATTAATTAAACACAACCAGTTTGCCCAGCACTGCTCAGCTCCAGAGAATGAGTTCATTCCTCTATTTTATAGGCTATCACAAAAGAACAACTATGAAAACAAGAAAATAAAAAGCTTTGTATGTTACTGATGTGCTCTCTCATTCTTGATATTATCTCATGTTTTAGTGACCAGGAATGAGTTACAGGCTGAGCTGCCCTTTTCAGCCACCGTCAAGTAGTACCCATGTTGCACTACTTGTGCGCAGAGTGGTCTCGCTCTGCAGTGCCAATACAGTATAAAACATAACCAAACATAGATTCAAACCAAGTAAAAACATGCCAGAGCATTAGCTCACAAGTCAGTATTTTCTGAGCTAGTCAGGCTTTACATGGACTTTTCAGTCAATCATCTGAAGAAGTTTAGTTTCTGTTGCTAGAAAGCTTTGAGGAGAATATTCATCACTGATGGCTTGGGCCTCAAAAGTCTGAAAGAGAAAATTGTCTTTTATCACATGACATGGGAAAGCAGTGACTTAGGTTCCAGACAGCATCAGAGTATTTCATAACTATAGAGAAAAAAAATCAAATGTCAGCACTTATGTCTGCATATAAAGAATAAAAACTAAATATAAATGAAAAAAAAAAAAACAAACCAGTAAACATGCATATTAAAAGAAAACATTGCATTAAAACTCAAGCTAAAATTTCACAGACAATTAAAAATTACTAGCTGTTTTCAATCTATCTTTTCAATCCACACTGTGGATTATTTTAGTTACTTTTTGAGGTTTTTGCTTAGTTTAGGCAGATCAAAACATGAAGTTGCTCATTTAAAAAAGCAAATATATGAAAAAAACCCAATATATGAACTTACACTCCCACTCAAAACTGAGATCTCCAGTAGGAACCCATTATTCCATGAACTGAGGTTTTAGGAACTTCAGTTCCTCAACATTTCTGACTGAATGACAATAAAAACGAGGAGGGAAGGTTTTGAAGTTGAAACAAAAATAAATCAAATCAAACCAAAAAAGCTTGAAGGAAAATTGCAACCAAAATTGTCAAGAAATGAGAGGAACTTAACTTTGAAAATGCAAGTGCTTGATTGACCTGGGTCACAAATTACTGTCCCTAAATACTCTTTCCTCTTCAAACTAAACAATGCCTTCACAAACAAAAGATGACCACTAATTTCAACTGGCTATAAAGGGAAATTAAACCACAATGAACCTTTCTGCTTTGGGTTTTTTTTTTGTTTTTTCTTTTGTTTGTTTGGGGTTTTTTTGTTTTTTTGTTTTTTTTTTTTTTAGCAAAGACAAAGAAAACCAACAGAAATATACAACTTTTGGGCTCCTTTGCAACCCAGACTCAATTCGCTTCTCCTGCTGCCAGCCAAGGCACACAACACCCATCACCCCAATACTGCTCCACTCCTTCCAACTCCCTCACCACCCAACACAGAGCAGTACCAGGTGAGACACTAGGACAATTGCTCTGCTTCAATCCCACCTATCTCATCATCTTTCAGTCCTTTAAGACAGCATTTGCAGCAGAGAAAGCTCCAGATCTAAGGGAAAAAGTGGTTTTCAAAGTGGAGATCAAACACAGACTGCTACTTGGCTTCTGCACTGGCTCTTAGCATCTTATCCTGACAGCGTGAACACTGATTAAATCAGTAAGTTGAAAGGATGTGGTAAAGCTATGAAAGCCAACAATTTGACCTTTAAGTTAGATGAAGGGAACTTAAAACTTTCACCTAATTTTTAAAATCTTCTCAGTAAGATGATCTAATATTTGCTTACAAAATTTCTAGTGTATATTTATTTTGTTCCTGTAGGAAGCTTGCACCCGCAACGCCTGAGATCAGGATTCTGTCTCATTTCATAAGAAAACTACCTCCCTATCTTCTTTACCCCTTTCCAGAATTTTCTGCCTTCTGATCCTAATAAGTCATAATTAATTTAATTAACAGTTCACCTTTGAGAGGATGATAAAACATTCTGCATGCTGCACCTAGGATTGGAACATATTCTCTCCCCTCAAGCCAGCTAAGGAGAGCACTGGCTGTAGCAAATGAGAAGTTCATACACTTCAGGTGCTTATTGCAGGGTATAATTTGAAATCTACCCCTAGTTATGTATTTTTTTAACTCCTTTTTTTTTTTTTTTATAAAGGAATCAAAAGTTTGATGCACAATGGTTGACACTACTTTCAGAAGTAGCAAACTGCACAAGTTCGCCTTGCTTTTTCTTTCCCTAGAGTTTACGCACAAATTCCCAACTGCATTAGGGACAGAAAGGAGCGAATAATCCACCAAAACTATTTCCAATGCTTATTTGGTTTTAATGTTTTCTTTTGAGGTTTCTCTAACTGGCTGACCTGAGACCTGTTTCCCTCTAGAGCTTGTGTTGTGGTGCCAGCCCTTTTATTGCAGCAGGTTCACATCTAGCAGTGAGAGCAAAGGAGGAGGAACTGCAAGCTCCCTGCTGCTGCATTTGGTTAGCAACCTCCTCCACCTCCCACTCTTCAGCAGATGTTTCTGCTGTCTTACCACAACAGGATCTTTTTATACTCTTGATTCCTTAAAGCAAACAGCAGCCAAAATCTGAGAACCTATCTCCAGAGAGCTACAACAAAAGCAGTGACCCACACAACCACCACAATACAACTGGAATAAAACCCTTGGCCCCTGGGAGAAGAGGAGGTTGTACACAACGTCACAGGGCTGGTGACTAATCTTTGGCAGCTCATGTGAGAAAGTCCTGAAGTAGCTGTAGTGACAGAGAACAGCATGAAAACAAATGGATGATTCAGACGTGAATAATATTCTTTAGAAGTGATATTATCAGAAGCTCACATAAAACATTATCCAATCTTTTTACCATTCGGAAAAGCCAATGGCATTCGCAGCCGTCTTCCAGATGTTGTAGGCTTTCAGTTACATGTGTGTCTGCGTGCATGTGCATGAAGTCAGTGGGCTCAAAACAGGTGGTATTTCTTGACACCACTAAATGTACATCCCACAGTGTAGGGCAAATCAAGTTTCAGGCAGTTCACTCTGTGAGGCTCTTGCAGCTGATGCTGAATCTACACTAGCAGTCTTCTCACAGCAAATGAATCAGATTCAGCGAGTCTTGGTCTCTTTAAGTCTGGCTGGCAGGGGAGTAAGGAGATTCATTCAGATTTAAGTATAGCCATGTATGCCAACTAGTTAAGCTAGATTGACTTTAAATTGCTGATGTAGCTATATGAGGCTCTGTATCAGGATGCTATGAGGGGTACTTGTTAGTTTATCACTGTTCTCTGCCCTCTCTCCCCAGAAGTCATCTAAATTAAGCCTTACTTCTAGTAGTTAAGTAATATTTAGTTCTATTTGTCTTCTTAATTTGTTGGATTCAAGTGAATTGTGGCACTGCTGTGGTAAATGTAGCAAATGCTACATATTACTGCCATGCATTTACTGTCTGAAAGCATCTGCACCATCCAGTTCAGATAATAAGCAAAGCTACGGTTGTGACTGAGCTAAGATCTTCGCTTGTGCTGTACTGCTACTATTGCCTGCTTTGAAGAAGCATGTGAAATACTATGAGGTGATGTGAACACTAACCAGACCTTCCATCTGGTTTCAAACACTCCTACAAGTGAATGCATGCACATGTGTGCTTGTACACAGATGTTCAAAGAAACTGCACAACTTCAGCCATGGGTCTGCTTCGTTCCATATTCTGCTGCCGTGATTTCAGCTTAACACATGAACGGCAACGATGCTATGCACAGGAGCTTCAGCTGAAACTCTGCCCTTTCACTCCCTCCAAACGCAAAGCCCACTTGCTCTTAGACAAACACCTATCTTTCCTTAGATACCCAGTTTTTACTTATTCTTCCTTAAGTACCTGCTTCACTGGTGCCCTGGCTTTCATCTATCACAATAGCAAGGAATCATGTTTGGGGAAGAAAAGGAACAGCTCAAGATGCTCTTAGCAGAGAGCATCTGGATGCCAACAGCCTCTACAGTGGAGAACAACTGCAGATCAAAAGCATTAGCTTCTTTCTGCTCTTCAACCTGTATATGGTTTAAGGGAAAATAAATTAATCATTTCCTTGTTCTAGCGACATTCTGGAAATCCTGTGTAAACAAAGCTATCTTTGGTGAAATCTTGATGAGCCTGAAGTTGAAAATAACAGTGGTGATGCCATTGACAGGGCAATGGAAAGGATGATTTTCATAGCTTCTGCTGAACTGTTCCACGGATGCCGCACTGGAAACTCTTCGCCACATTTCAATCATCTTCCAAAGTCTTACAATTTGATTTCATCAATTAAATATACCTGAAAAGTTTCTCAAATGAGCTGTTCTCTACAAGACTAAACCACAGAATCAACAATTTTTGAAGCATAAAAACTTTTAAAATAATACTGAAAACATTTATGCTTAGTTGCAGCATAACATCATGAACGATTATGGGAGAGAAGGCTTATTCAAACAGGCTCCAAAACACCAACGTTACACCAGTTGTGTTTGCTAGTGAACACTTTGATGGTTATTTTCTCAAAAAAATGCATGGAAAGTATTATTTTGAGAACTTCTGCAGAGGAGAATTTTGAGAGCAAATATAAATATTTACACTATAAATGCACTTTAATCTACTGACTTTTCCTTTGGGGAACAGATCAGAGTACCACCTAATCCATGGGCTTTATTAGAAGTCAACAACACAGCATGGGATTTGAAATACTGCTCTTTGCAATGGCAGACAACTTGGAGAACAAGCTATGCAGACCCTGCTTGCACTAAATAATTGAAGAGTAATGTAATTAAGAGAATTGCAGATTGCTTTCAGTGTCAACTATTTTTTACTGCTTAAATTCTTTCCAGAAGATTTCTTAGTGTACTAATGGAGCAGGAGCAAAAAAGCATGTCCACCACAAATAAATATAAAAAATAACGAGAAAACTCAAAAATTACTTGAGGACTCATTAGCACACAGAAAAGTGAACTGCTAGATGACAACGAAAACAGTAATTTGCATTCAAGCTATAACGTATCAAGCAGGAATTCTTCAGACTTTGGAAAATTTGGTTAATCAGGAAACAAAACCTCAACCTTTATTCAGAGATTAGAATAAGAATGGAAACCTTTTGTCCAAAATTCAAGTTCTTGAGTCCAGCATATGCCTTAAGATTTTATTTTTGAATGGGTGGTGTTTCTAGATTACTGAATTGGATTTTTCTTGTTTGGTTGGCTTAGGGTTTTTTGTTTTGTTGGTTGGTGGTTTTGTTTTAGTCTGTTTTCCAAAATCAGATAAAGGCTCTTTTGGTACAGCCCTCACCATGGATACAGTTACATTAGTGTCACAGATACTGAGGTTGGTCTGGTTCATTCCTTCTCAGTAAGGAATAACACCTTTTACAGACTGACAGTATTTCAATAAAACTGGGGCTAGATTTGACAAGGTTTTACCACACTCGGGCAGTTTGTGCACTGGGGATCTTTAAATTCCTGACTGAAAAGAGGAGACTGGTGTTAGAGAAGGACTCAACTATTTGTCTTTATGTATGTACCCTACACATCTATACTGGGCAAGACTGGTACCTCCAGAAGGTAGTTGAGATCTTTACTTCGGACATCTGAAATTAGATTGGTGTCCACTTTGCTCAAAAGATTTGTTTCAGTATAATTTACATTTTAAAACTTGTTTCAACTGGCTTAGAGTTCACAAAGTTGGAAAACTAAGTGAGATTTTAGGCACTCGAGTTTTAGGGACATACCTCGCTGGAATCAGGCTCTCAAAAGCAAAACGGCTAAACTTTCTGAAAATGAAATGTTTATGATTTCTCAAGGGTTTTTTTTTAAATCACAATTATTAGTGATTTTGCAGTTATTTTTTCTTTAAATGGAGTTTACTGTTCAAAACAGTGTTTGTAGAGAATGACAGCACAGCAATGAACTCAATTAGGAGACACAAGGAAATGTAGAGGCAATTCAAGTGCTTCTTCAGGCCTAAAATAGAAGTAGCAAACTTCCAAGATAAACAGCTCGAGAATAACTGCTTCAAGTTTAATTTGATAAACAGCATTACAAAATGACTTTATAATGCTCAGCAGTTTGATGGCATTGGAGATATCTGGAAACATGAAAAATCTGAGCCTCTCATGAGAAACCTTCCTGCTTTTTAACATTGTAAATTATTAAGGAAAAACAAAGCAAGAGCCCCTGATATTATACTTTACATTCCATCTTAGATCCAATACCCCACTTCAGCAGTGATTAGCAAACTGTGGGTACCAGAATATGTGGTAATAATTTTAGAGGGATACCAAACTGCATTAAAAACGGTTTATTTTAATAAAACTGCTGTAAATTTTTGAGACTTGTGAATCCACTGCCGCTTACTCATGAAGTCAACCTTCCCTTTCTCCATATTAAGTTACAGCAGCATGCAGCCTATGTTTCAGCTCTAGCATAATGGTATTAATGCTGCTTAACCACTCAGTGCTTTAAAGATCTGCTCAAAGTTCCTCTAAATATATATTTTGTTTCCTATACTTATATCCCTAATTTTTTCAATCACACTGTTACAGCATATTTTTCTCAATACAGCAAAACACAGTTAACCGTGGGTCAGTTTTGTAGACAATGTTAAACTTTAACGTATCACCAATTAAAAACCAAAATCTGTGTTTCTTCCAGACCTGAATCAGACAAAAATTTGACACATGCACAGCTCCTCAACAAGTTAAAACATTACAAGGGAAACAACTCAGTTGTGGTATAGCTCAAACTTAATTTGACAATTCTCTCGTTACAGGAGATGTAGAAAAGTCCCTTGCCCATTCAAGATTGATTCTGGCACCAATACCAACCAAACATTTACACTTGGGTTCCTCAAAATATCATTGGTTCCTGAGTTTTTTGCCTATCTAAAACCATCTCAAGTACCTTACAATTGAGAGGTATTAACCATCAGCTTTTTGACAACCTCGGCCAGAAAGAGACCTCAGACACAAGGCAGAAGACAGTACAGTTTCATTATTTGACAGGATGAGGAGTAATGGTTTTAAACTAAAAGAAGGGAGATTCAGGCTGGATGTAAGGAAAATTTCCTTACAATGAGGGTGGTAAACTGCTGGCACAGGTTGCCCAGAGAGGTGACAGATGCACCATGCCTGGAGACATTCAAGGTTCGATGCAGTTCTGGGCAACCTGATCTAGTTGAAGATGTCCCTGCTCACTGCAGGAGGGTTGGACTAGATGAGCTTTGAAGGTCCCTTCTAAACCAAACAATTCTGTGATTCTATTCTATGATTATATATAGACAAGCTTATCTTCAGTTATGAACATAACCACAGCTCAGCCTAAAGAGGCTGGCACAAAGTTGTAGTAGGATTTGAGTACTGTCTAGGTGTGCAGGAGTATGGGCACTCTCACAGTGTCTCTACTGCTCCTAAATGCTACCATGTAAGCACATCCTGGCTGGTTCTTTGAGGGCACATTCAATGCTGACCCATCTGCTATTGTGTTGTTTTAGACTATATTTCTTTAAATCAAAGATACCAGTTCAAAAAAGCTGCTAAATGAAAAACTAATGACAGCACATTTTCCCAAATAAGAACCAAAGAACATCACCTGGATAATGCAAAAAAAGATACATGATATTTTAGAGAAAGTACAAATACGTTATCTGAATAATGAAATTTCTTCAGTTGTGATGAGGCTGGGCATCTTTCTTTGTTGCCTGGATCTCAGAAGACAGAGCAAGTGAAAGTACAAAGAATAAATAGAAGTATAAAATGCACTGTCACAAAGAATTAAGGCACAGTCAGTGTCCTATTCTGTATGATGACTGATGCAAGTAACATGCGAAATGCACCCGAAGAAAATTAAAACTGACAATAGCAAGCCTGCATTTTTTGAGCCATTCAGCTACTTAAGACGTTAATCGGTTTCTTTAGTACTTCTCCACTGTTCATTATTTTAGCTTATTCTTTTCTATGCCTACCTACTATTCACTGAACAGCAAACAAATACAATAGCACACAGGAAGCAGTAAAACAAAACTCCTTTTAACACTCGCTTACACCATTCGCATCACATGCCAGAGCTGAACAGTGTATTGGTTGCCAACCCAAACCAACTTTCTAAAAAATATAGCAGAACAGTGTCTCATTTTGAAATTCAAGAAAGTGAATATCTTGAACCTTGAATGGGGAGGGGAGAAAATCACCAAAACCAAAGTATTGCCCCAACTGGCTTCCTTTATTTTTTCTTTATGTCAATGTTCTGAACCTTCAGTTCAATTTTCACAAATAGCTTCACAAGCGGCATTTAACAAACATTTGCTCTCTATTCTGTTCCCTGGTGTTCCTCTGCTTATACCGACATTTCTTGTTATTTAATCATTCTTGCAGATGAAGAGCTATTACAGATTGCCTGTTTGCTTTCCAGGCTGAGCTCAGGCAAAACTCAGAATCCAGCCACACAATACACTCCTCTTTCTTTCTATGCCAAAGAAATTAACTGATAGGTGCATTTAGCAAAGTCACAGAGCTGTTTAGATGTTCATTTTGCAGCTATTTTCAGAAATACAGCTTAATAACTTCCCAAACAAAAAAAAAAACAAAAAAAAACAAAAAAACAAAAAAAAAAAACCACCCACAAAATGCCTTCTGGAAATATTAGAAAAACTTAAAGGTGGCAAAAAGCTTAGGATTTATTTTTTCAGTTTCTCTCAAAGTGGCAGTGTGGTCCATCAATACTGCACACACTCCCAATGTAAAAAATCTCAAAGACTCCATAAGAACATTTTATGAAAGGCCAAATTTCAGCAAGTATGATTTGAGAGTATTTATGGCTTTGAAACTAACCCATCATAAAAATCCCTCTTGCTGTCTATACCCAAAAGCAACAATACTGAAAGGCAGTTAATAGAGCAGGCACTCAATTTAGGTTGCCAGCCTGCACCAAATGCTCTACCCCTGCCCAGTTCCAGCCACAAAAGCTGCCTTGCCTCTTGCAGGAGAAAATGTCAGGGTCACACACTGTCCCAGTTTTGCTGAGTGAAGTTACAAAGAGAAAGTCATTTGTGCACTGTTTTTTTAAGAAGTGTTTTAACATATTTGTGAAAGGGGGAGGGAGGAGAAATGGAAGAAAACAATTCCTTTTTTTTTTTTTTTTAATTTCTGTTACAGATCAACATGTTTTTTCTTTTTGCTGTTGCTTTAAATGAACACCATCAATACAATGAAACAAGTAGCAGTGGCTTGAGATTTGGTTTAGACCTTTTCTCCCCCTCTGTTCCACAGTCATTCTGCAGGCAATAGCTAAGCACCAGCATTGCAGGTCATAGAACAGTTAGGGTTGGAAAGGACCTTAAGATCATCTAGTTCAAAGTCTCATCTTTACTTTGGAGGGAGCTAAATTCCTTGGCAAAATCATGGTGGGTTTTGACAAAGAAGAAATTTAAGAAAACTCAAGTGGTGATATAGCTCAGCACCCATCAAATCAAGGCAGAGCAAAGAGGAACTCAGCATTTAACACAGGACATGTTAAAAGCAAGGTCTGGCCAAGAAAACTAGTCACTCAGTAAATGGTCCCACCACATTCCCAGTTGTGGTGCAAGATGCTATTGCAGCCAAGTAGCTCTGGACATATTCCATAACGTGCCATCAACAGAATTAAAAAGGTTTGGGTTTTTGTTGTTTTGTGAGTTTGGTTTTCGGGGGTTTTTTTTCCTAATTTTGTAGCTTAGTTTTGTCATTTTAAGGAACTTTAAAAAATAATCAAATCCACCAGCGAAGTGGACAAGCCTATTAAACTATGATATTAAAAAAACATTTCACAAACAGTTAGATAAAACATTAACACATTGTTTTGTTTTAGCAGAAATGCTGTCTCGCATTTAACCCATAATATCCTGACACTTGGGTGAGGGAGAAATCAGGCAGAAGTAAAACATGTCTCCAGAGGGAAAAACAAACAAACAAGCAAGCAAACAAAAATCACAGCAACAGTAAACCACAAACCATCTTGTGAAAGCAAATTCAGGCTCAGTAAAACTACCTTCATTCAAGCAAGTATCAAGGGAGGGGAGGAGACACTTAGGAGAAATGTTTGTCTAATCCCAAGAACATAAACAGTTTTGTGGCAAGGCATATAACCCACCTTCAGGTTAAAGATATACAGCTCTAGTCACAGTAGGCACTCAGTCAATAAACTTCCCCCAAAACTTGGTTATTTTTCAAGGTTATCTAAAGAAGGAGGCAAAAATACATTCCACCTGCTGTCTTTACGCCAGACTTCCTCCTCTTCAATCACACCCCAACCTCACCTCCCTTCCCCTTCCTGGTTTTACATAGATCAAAAAGTCGCGTTGCAAACCAGCATGTTTATATTAGAGTAAGAGGCATGGAGAGTACTACCGCAAAGCTTTTAACTGAATTATGGTCATGTGTTTCAAATAGCAAGGAACTAGAGCGAAATACATGGCTAGGCTCATAAACATGAGCAGAGCATGAAGTACGGCATGCATGTCTCTCCAAGACTCTACACGAACACCCAGAATGCAAGATATGGAGAAGCAGTTCAGCTGGGCCATGTAGACCTGGCACCCTCCCAGGGAACTACTGGAAACCTCCTGGTAGACCTGCTTTGTCACTCAGAAAGCAGTGTAAGGGCTTGGGCTAAGGGCTCTTTGACTGACTTCACAGACTCACAGAAAAACAGCAGCAGCATTTGCCCTCCACCAAAAGGAAGACGTATGGAAAATAAAGGGATGTGCAGCAGATGGCAATGACATTTTTCCAGACCACTGGAAAGCCAGCTACACTGAGAGCACCTTGAATCCACAGAATGTCAAAGCAAAGTTGGCTGACGTGCAACAGTAAAGCCTTTTCAAGAAACACAGAAATGATCCTGGAAAAGAAATTCTGTAGAGAATGAACCTCATAAAATTCACATGCTTCCCAGTGAAGGGCAGCTTCAAATATATACATATATATATGTATACGAGAAAAGTGAGCTTGTCCAAAGGCAAAGTCTTCAATGCATTATGACTTGCTGAATAAATTATTCTTTTCACCTCAAATTAGTTTAGAACCAATGTCAGCCCCTCAAAACACTTCTTGTGGCAGCAAGTCAGCCTGTGCAGAAAGCCCAGACATAAGCTGTGCCAACCCACCTAAACACTTCCACATCAGCACATGAGTAAAGAGGAGGGTCAATGTCTAACACACATACAGCAGCTCCTTCCTTCTCCTTGTAATGTAAATATATGCAGTAAGAGAAATAATAGGAAAAAGTATGAAATACTACCCCATTTCATAAGTATACTGTAACAGATGCTAAATAGTGTCGAGATCATTCTTTCTCTCTCATACATACACACAAGTTACTATGCTAAAAATCTGTGGATAAGATACTGCTAGTATTTTGAACTCTAGTCTCTAGAAATATGTTAAAGCACTGATATTTAGTAGAGTTGCAGTTTGAAAATTTACTTTCAGGACTGCTTCATACATCACATATTGTAAATCTCAACTATGTGTCAAGCTTTTCAGTGGACAAGATTTTTTCTGATCACTTCCCCATAAGCAGTGTCAGAAGCAACATAAGCAGGGCTTCTCAATATACCTTTCTTTCTAATGAAAAAGAGGTGCAAGCATTCATCAGCCTCCTCGACATGCAGCCACGAATAGGGGAAAGGACATACCCACAATGTTGCTGAATACCTTTCCCAAACTCCCTCTCTTCTCTCTGCCTTCACAGTATTTCTCATCAGCTATATGGCAGGCTACATGGCAGGTTCATCACATTGCCCAATTTTATTCCTCTCTTTCTTGCCAGGGAAGGAGAGCAATAGCGACAGAGTTATGATGTGTCAAAACTTGGCACATAATAATTCATTTTCAAGAACTGCTTGAAACTGTAAAACACCCCTATGGTTCCCATTATTTATCTTGGGATTTGCATCTTTCTTTCTGCATGACAAGCAGACACTGAAGTTTTAAAAAGCCCAGTTGGATAAGCAACTCTTAACACTGTTCCCTTACCCACATCAACTTACTGCAGGCAGGAAGATGCCATGATCAACTAACAAAGTGGGTATTCTCACTTCCTGGCACCACAGAAATAAATGGAGCAAAGACTTCCAAGCTTTTTTAACTAAGTCACTGCATGTGAATAAACTGACTTGAGATTTTATTATCCAAACATAACCCCTTCCTCTTTTCAAAATGCATTTACAAAATGTGATAAGCCAAGCGGGAAAAAACACAGCCAAATGGAGATTCACTACAATCATTGCAGGATCATTACTGACTGGTATTTACCTCTAACCACCTAAGAAGTCAAGCCTAACAAAGTACCTCCTGATAAACGGGAGTCAGTAAAAAGAGGGTGCAACACAAATAAAGAGGATAAAACTGAACAATTGGGAACAGAAGATTTTAATTTTTTTTCCCTCAGGAATCCAAATTTTCGGTACTTGCCACAATTTCTAGCAGCCAACACCACTTTCAAAAGAAATTACATTTTAGTCAAGGTTATTTCTTCAACTAAAGTAAGAGAACTACTGGAGAGACATGGATTTGACACATGGACCACTCAGTAGATAAGGAACTGGCTGGATGGTCACACTCAAAAGAGTTGTGGTCAATATGCTGCAGGGAAGGGATGCTATCCAGAGGATCTTCACAGGCTTGAGAGGTGGGCCAGTGCAAACCACATGAAGTTCAACAAGGCAGAGTGCAAGGTCCTGCAGCTGGAGCAGAGCAATCCCAAGCACAAATACAGGCTGGGTGGAGAACGGATTGAAAGCATTC
>JANHGB010031270.1:0-50665 GCA_026283785.1 Coracopsis vasa
CTGCCCATGGCAGAGGGGTTGGAACTTGATGATCTTAAGGTCCTTTCCAACCCTAACTATTCTATGATTCTATGATTTCTTGTAGTTTCAGTAACATGGAAGACTAATTAGAAGGCTGCTTCACTGCTCCTTCTGAAGCATTGTATAAAAATACAAGTGATTTTAGAATGGAAGTTACAAATTGATGTTTAGCTTTTTTATCAACAAGACCACAAATCCTGAAAATGAGGAATGCCTGAAATAATATACTACAAAAGGGAAACATCTGCATGCAGTGCTTGAACTGTGTTTTTTCAGAGTTCTGTATATGAACCAGGAGAGCTTGGAATTTTTCCCATAGAGCAAAACAGAAAAATAGCTCATAAATAATTTCTTCAATCTAGAAAAAGTTTTATGTTCATCAGTGTCTTAATTCAGCGTTCCAAATAAAAATCATAATACTAAGGACATCCAGGTCTGTAGAGATAAATTTCTTTCTAAAACAAAGAATAAATCTGGAAAATATGGAATTGATGCTACACTTACTGTATTACCCACTAGGGCAGACAGTGGAAGAAGGCACAGGATTTAAGAGCATATCAAATTACAGTGGATTGCTTTGTCTCCATCCAATTATGTATTATGAAAAAAACATGGCCTCCACTTGGAATCTGATTACAGCAAAACAGAGAGTCAGAGAAAGCAGTTTGTTACAAAGTGGTAGCTGCTACTCTGCAACTAAACACCTGGTAGATTGATATTTTTTTAGGTGACAAATGTTTCCTTTACACTGGGTATTTTTCATTTAAAAATGGAAGACAAAATATTTAGGCAAAATCCATATTTCTAATGTATTTCATGAATGTTAAGGTGCATTTCTACTGGGAAAAGTAGTTTTTACAAAATTATCCAGGGTCTGTTGTCAGTAATTTTGAAAATCTTATACATAATGTCCACTATAATACTATCAATATAAGTGCATTTTTTGTCTGTGAGTGCTTATATCCATGTCGTGATTTTGTTGAAAATCATGATTTATATTTAGGATTTCATTTGAAATGTGCTTTCCCTGAAAATTTTACATATTATACACTAGGCAGTGTTTTGTTTGTACTTACGAAAACCTTTCTCACAGAGCCATCATTTTGCAGCTCACACAGATAAAAACAGCAGATGTTCTTTTACATATATAAGGATCAAGATATAGGTATTTGATTATTTTTTTTCTGGAAAGCCTCTGGAAGATTATAAAGTTAAACGAGCACTGTAATATGTTCCAGTTGCATCTGCCTTTTGCATTTCCTAAAGAACAGCGAGTGCTTGACATTTTATCTTTATTGTGTCTCAGCCGTAAGGCTCAGTTATAGTTTGAGATGTTAGTATTAATATGTTAATTGCTTGAACATCACTTTTTAAATATACTATGACAGCTACTGAATAGCACAAACTATGTATGTATACTAATGCACTTTTCCTCAGATCCCTGTATTATTCTAATCTTGTCAATTTCTTTGAACAGAAAAAGGTTTATTTTTAGAGAGAACGTGTTCTTCTAGAGGTTCTGCTTTTAGGAAGGTATTGATGTAAATGAAACTTGGGCTCCTTTCTGTTTTAAAGAGGCTTTATTAGTGAGATTTTAAATCATATATTCTACTCCATAGGTTAAAGATATATTCATTACAAAACGAAGGTCAATGCACATACCGAAAAAAAAAAATCTTAGCAAACTGGGGCAACTTGTACATGGGTTTAATTCTACTTTGCTTCTTTGCTTTTATATCAGTGCTGAAAAGCTTCCAACCCTATCAATGCTCTGTGTATTCTACACAATCTGAACTAACCTTTGGGTATTTTGCCAAAAGCATTGTTGCATTGAACTGCCTTGTCTTCTCCCTGTTGTCATCTTTTTTTGTGTAAATCTACTACTTGTCTCCCTCTCTTCCACCAATATAAATCCTAGACTTTCTCTTCGTCTTTCACACATTACAGCTGCTCCTGGACGCAGCAAGCTGTTTCACATGGAGAAGGAATATAGAAAATGAGAATTCTTGCCTGTCCAGTAATCCCATGGCTTTGGCTCTTAGGACCAAAGCAACACCTAGGTTTTTGAAACCCACTATCTGCATGTAACCTTAACTTAGGAGAAGGAAAGAAAAAAATCTTCTTCTTTGTACTTGGTGGGAGAGAAGTAAAACAGTTATCTTTATCTGCTGCACATCTACAGATATTAGTCTGGGACAGAGGTTAACCCATTTTCAACATACAGTGCTTTAAAGTAAGACAGCTGGGACAAAACAACAACACTGATACAAACAAAATATGATTTACTACCACTATGTAGGAAAGAAATGCTGGGTCACAGTATAGCACTATTAATATGTCATCCCTGCTCAACAGTAGTCAAAAAGTCCACAAACAAAAGGATCACTGTTCATGACAGCCTCAGGTCTTGAGTTCTGGGTGTAATACCTTAAAGGGCGTAGTTGACTTGAAATGGAGGACAAAGAAAAGCGACAAAGAAAAGCTACAAAGAAAAGCAACAAAGATAATGGAAAGTGTGGAATGGCTGTTTAGGGGGAGTGTTTAAGAGAAGAGACCACGTACACCATGACTATTCAGCCAGCCTGGAAAACAAGACAAATGAAATGAAGCCTAAACTCAAGGTCTGTACAACTAGAAAGACAACTATTGTATCTTTCAACACAGCAGCCAAGAACAACCTACTGATTAGACAACAGCTGCGTTCCACTCATAACTAAACTAGGAAAATTTATCACAATGTCAAAACTATTAATGGTATTAAAAGTAGATGAATAATGGAGAGGTAATTTAATTTGCAGTTGTTAAACATAATGGTCTTAAATAAAACCTCAAGAAAACCCTGTGCCACAAACTGCTGGGAAACTGGGAGAAGACCAAGGAAAGGAGCACTGCACATTTGCTCAGCTCCACAGCATTTGCTTCACAGTATTGCAGGAGGCAAGATTCACAGCTGAATAAAGCTTTGATCTAAAGGAGCAGGGCAAATATTGCACTCTTATGATAACCCATAACTGACAAAGTGCTTCTGCTGAGACTTGTTTAAATTCAAAATAGTATGTAAAGCAGCCACCTGCTTCCTTTTTCACCATAATGGTTCTGGTGACAATTGGAAGACTCAAAATGAGCCAGATTACGTTTTATGCCTTTCCCAAGAGGCCCTTCCTTCTCAGTGCAATAGTACTCTGCAGCCTATTATGATGTTCCCATCTGTCTTAGTCATCATGCAGCCAAGCTATTTGTATTTAGCTCCTTAACCTTTCCTCATTAATCAATTTCTCTAACTCAGTAATCAAGATTGTCTGACAGGGAGAGAAAGTAAATCCTAGATTCGGAAATTGGGCTTCAGACAGCAACTCCTGCAAAAAGAGATGCAGAAATTCCCTAGGTTGCTTGTACTACATTTTTATTTTTTTTTTTTTTATAAATGTGCATACTTATAGGGGGAAACAAGAAGCAAAAAGGAATGACCATGTTTGGAAAAAACGTGGGCATTGGATAGGAAAGACCATTGAAAAGTCTTAAGAGCAAAAGGCAGGATTAAGATGTTGTTCTTTCCTAGTGGATTATGAAAAAGCATCCTTCCGTCCAGCCATTCATCCATCCATCCATCCATCCATCCATCCATCCATCCATCCATCCATCCTTCTGTTCCTCCTTCCCTTGTGGCTTCCTTCTGTCCCTCCCTCATTCCTCTTTGCTTGTGCTGAAACTGGTCCATGGCTTTGAGACATTTCAGGAGCACTGCAAACCTCTAGAGATTCATGTCTTAATAAGCAAATGTGTTGAGGCAGAGGCAGCATAAATCTTTGGCTATTCAAATGAAACTACCTATATTCCAGAATGTTTATTTTAAGACAGTCTTTAACAGCTTATTTGACTATTCCCTTGAAGTTGTATTTCAGTACTAATTTCTAAAAGAAATCAGTTATAATAATATATATGTAACTGGGAGGAATGTAAATCAGCCTGTGCCCCATCTTTGAAAATTTTCTTCTTTTTGGTAAGTGAAATGGACTTTTTTGTTGCTGATTCAAGCTAGACTTTCACAGCTGCTGAGACAGAGAATTTCTATGGAGCACAGCCCACATAAACTGCATTGTGATGAACAAGAACCTCTACACACTGCAATATCAGCATTCAAAATGAATTTACTGACATTGATAGCATTTATTTTCATGCTCTGTATATTACTGACTGATTAATGATATTGAATTAGAAACAGTATCAGTATGGAGGTGATGAGGCTTATGCTATATACTTTTTTTGAAAAGTATGCATATTATATACCTGGTATTATATTTTGCTGGTTAATTTTATCTTTTTAATTCATCAATTAAATATGACTTACATTATCCAAGGAAGCTTTCAGTTGCATAACACCACAAATCCTAATCTGAAACTATTTCCCTTATTTTTTTTTAAGGAGGCTAAACCAAAACAAAAGCTTTTTAATTAGGAAGAACATGCTGTTACTAATTTTGATTTTTACTTTGATCTAGCCAAAAGTGTACCTGGGATATTAAACTTAATGTTCACACAGTGAATGTGTACAGTCCAGTCAGTTATAAAGCTTACACTGTACAGGCTTTTGTTTAGCACTGTGCTGCCTAAAATTATGAATGGCAGCTTTCAAGAAAACTTTGGAAGCAAGTTTAAAGCCACAGACTTCTCCTGCAAATAAACTAAGAAATATCTGTCATTGCCCAGTTGTGTGAGTAGTCATTAATGAAGTATTAATGAAGCTCCATGAAGCTGTTACAGTTGCTTCTGGCTTTGCCAACCCTCCACATTCGTGTTCTTACTACTTCTCTGCATGAGGGTTGCTTTTATAAAATTTAAGTAAAAAAACTCACCTTATTGAGTTCCAAAAACAATTAAGGAAGAGACATAAAACTGCTCTGAAGCAATTCCTTGGATTTAAAGCAAGAACTCCTCAAGGTTGCCTTTCCATGTATTGTTTGCCTTGGTTATGTTTATGTTCGTCTCAACAATTATAACAAGACTCACAGTGGGTCTTGTGAGTTCTTTATGGAAGGAAAAGTGATAGTTTCTCATAGGTTGCACTTGCTTGTCTCCTCAAACCGACACAGTCACAAACAGCAAGATGCATGTGACCAAGCTGTCCAGAATTCCTTGGGTGCAGCCCAGAGGGCAAGTGACATCTACTTAGTCGTCACTATGACTTCTGGGTTCCTCTTGCTTGGCAATGACAGATTCATGTTTGTGTGGGTTTTTCAAGGCTCTCTTTAGAAGTCAAACAATTATTACAGTGAGATCTTTCAATTCATAGCATTGATTAGCTCATCCTTCATATATCTTAGACAAGGTTGCCAGACACTGCCTTTGATTACTTCTTCTGGGTATCTTTGTGGCTACCATCAACCTTTTCGTCTAGAAGAGAAGAGCACGCACAATGTAACCTACAGCCTGTGTGTAAAACTTGTTCACTGAACAAATTCAGCTGAAAAACTCAGCAGAATGAGGACTAAACAGCATAAGCCCATGTGTGGAGTCTTCTCAGCTTCTATAAATTGATTATCACGTTACTAGGACTGAAGAAATCTAGAAGGAACTTACAAGGTATGCTACAATGTTCATTACCTCCAAAGAGAAGAGAGACTTCTCTGTTCTCTGACGTAAGAGACTTCATGCCTTGTTTTACTGTCTTGCAGAAGTATTCGCTTAGAGTCTCTGAACTGATGACATTAAAGACAAAATAAAAAGTTTAGCCCAACAGAAATCCATCCTTGTTTATGGACTCTCTCACCTCCCTCAGAATAGAAATAAACCACAAATTTTAAGGATTTGATCCTACTTTATATAGATTTCGATCCTTTTGGAACTGGCAAAAATTCTGGCATTCTGAACTGAAAGAATCTTTTATTCTTCAACCTTTTATTCTTCAGAGAAATTAAAGGAGTGTCTTGAATGACCAGGAAATAAAATTTCTGTCAATGATTGGCTGGGGTTTGGGCTGTGAAAACTGTTTCTTCTTTACAACATGCTATGCTGAAGAGAGAGTTGGTATCTGCACAGCTGCTGCTGCTGGTCTGAACTGCCTCCCTCTCTTCTAATAGCATGACCACTACCATAATCTTGGCAACTTTACCTGGGTATTACTGGCATAATTACTTCTTCTTTAATGCAAAGAATGAGTTTGTAAATGAGTAGCTATTAGTAGGAAGCATACTGTGGAGAGGAGAGATTTAGTTTAATGCAGCTTTCCTGAACTGTATTTTCTATCCATTTCATGTAACATAAATTGCTCAATAGCTGAAAATCCCTTTATTTTAATATTTGGAATTCTTTTCATTAATAATGGGTAGTCTGATAGAAAAAAAAGGTGATTATATGAATACCAAAAGTGAAATAGAGTAAAATTTTCTTTATAATAAAACCAAAATTTAAATAGTAATAACCTTTGATGACATTTTATGCATAACAAAGGAGGGGGGAAATGTGTATCATAACCCAGTATGCAAGGGGGTGGGGGAAATTATAATAAATATTGCTTTATAAAATAACATTATAGTAATTCAATTTGTGACAAATTACAGCTTTAAAAATCTCTTAATATTCTGCCACACTTGCATTATTTAAACTTTACCTTTGCCACCGAGGAAACAATGCTGTACTAATGGACACATAAATCTTTCTTCAGAAGTATTTCAAGACACAAGGATTAGAAAAATCATTAAATATCTGATGACAGTTTCAGTACCTACCTGATTGAGAAGCAGATCTATTCCCACAAAACTACAGACAGAATGATAAAAAGATCAATAAAATTCTTCTTATATGTACCATATGAAGGAAATAAAATGAAGATACAGAAGATGCAATGGATTCATAAATGAAAGTGCAGATGGAATATAATTTGATTCCCTCATATTTTTGTTCCATTGAAAGAACAAAACCAGGACAAAATCATTATAAACATTCTAACATAATTCTAAGGTAAATTCTAAGGATTTTATCACTACTTTCAGCTGGGATTGATCATCATTTATGCTTAGCTTTTGCTATAACTGGGTCTTTGGGGATGTAAAAAAAATGCTGACATGACATAATTCATCTACAGATCTCACAACACAGTTTTCTATCACTTAGCCCATGTTCAGAACAGGAAGTACTATAGCATATTTCACCTGCTTTGCAGTTGTAGCTGCAGACACTGACAGTTGTACTATGGTAATATGAAGACATCTGTTGTTGTTTCATCTTATTCTACTGATATAGCTAGGTGAGATTAAAATTATTTTAGAGATGCATGTGCTTCAGATCTGTTAGCATTAAGCCTTACACATTATTTATTCCAAGTGTACTGATAGTAAAACCTGAGATAGGAAAACAGAGTGCCACAGAGCAAATCAGAGCTGGGAAAGATTCAGAAGTTGCTTTATGCTTCTATGGTAAACCCATACTCATCTTTTTCATACCTCAAGACCTGAGGATACCATTTTCATAGTGGTGTTGCTTTGCTGGTGGGGAATTGCATAAGGAAATATGCTTGTAGTACATGTCTCGAAATGCTACACAATAATTGGCCTATGAAAAGTTTCATTTGCCTATTTTCTTCCTCTCTGCTTCCATTTCTCTTTATCTAACTGACCCTTCTTCAACAAAATAACTGAGCATCTTCTTATGAGCCAAAACCACAAAATAAATTTGTTTCCTACCTCTTAAAAATAGCAAGATTCTCTTTTTCCTTAAGTATACAAGAAATTTAATTTCTTTTTCAAGTTCAGAGCGATTTCATTTGGCTGCTTTGGTTCTCAGTTAATTCATAATTGACTTGGAAAAAAATCAAACTCAGCTTGGATCTAATCCATATCACAAGAAGCAAAATCACAGCTGACACTTTGTTAGCACAGTCAGCAGAGAGCCCAGACCCTGCTTCCATAGACATTACTCAAGCAGAACACCTATTCTGAGGAATATATTGCTAAGAATTTTGCTAGCATGCAGACATTACAAATTGAGACATCCCTCCCTTGAATAAGACCCTATCTGTTCCCAAAATTGCTCCAGTTTAACTAAAACAGTGCTTTTTAAACATTTTTTTTTTCAGTGCATATGTAGGAGTGGGGTGGTTTTCTGTTTGAAGTATGATTTCTTTTACTTAGAAATAAACAGAAATTAAATATCTGAAAAAATCTGCTTTCCATCTGAGTAACAATATTCACTGTGGTTCTTGTACTGATTTTAATATAGCTGCAAATAAAAGCAACCCACTTAGGTAAGCTAAGGTAGGACCACCTCTTCGGTAGAAAGGCTAATTCTGCCAGGAAAAGCAAAATGTTTGGCCTTGTATCTAATCAAGACACTGGTAAGCGCTCATTAGTTTTACTTAACCTGTAGGACAAACTGGAAAGCCAGAGTTTATGGTGTGCCCAGCTGATAAACTGTTTTCCTTTCCCTGTCTGGTGCCTGAGTCTACTCTGCAGTTACACATGCCCAGCTACATCAGCTGTCACAGGAGCGCATGTGCAGCATCAGTTGGTGCTAATGCAATGGGCTTAAGCTTCTTATCTCCCTTTCAATTGCTAACCTTAAATCTATGCTGGATTTTTTATCACTCATGTTTACTTCTTTTAAAAAGTAGAATAAAAAGCTTTTTTGCATTAATATTTCTTCTTTCCTCCCCTCCTCTTCAGTTTTAGTACTCTGTGCCTTAATTGCTGTCTTCCATCAACAGTTTCCAGACTTCATCATGCCAGTAATAAATTATTTTCATTTATAACTCTAAATAGTATGTTCATAGCTGTCAATATCTAATGTATTTATTTGAATCCCAAGAGGGTACCAGACTGCAAAACCTAATGAATATTGACTAAGCAGCAGCAAATTGCATGTAAAAACACATTTCTCTCTAGCACGTATAATGTATGCTTGTCCATTCCTTCTTTCCTTTTTCTCTGCCCTTTATCCATATTTGAATGGATTTGGTGGGGGCACCCCTCTAACTCACTGCAACAGATCTTTTTTTTTCCTCGGGCGGTGGACAGTAAACAACCTATAACATCCTATCCTAAATGTCGCAGAGATACAGGTTAAGAGGACTGCATCCCATGGTGTAAATGCATCCATCACAGATCAATATGTCCTCTACCATTCAGCTGAGAACTCTCCCATCTGAACAGTTTCTCTGCTTGGGCCCTGACAACTGGAAACTTGTCCTGTCCCCACTCCCACCTCCCTAAATCTAATCCTAATAGGACAAATTGTTTTAGCATTCAATATGGGAACAATGCAGCTGAGCCTTCAAAAATTTGGCACTAATTTAATACCAACTGTCTTTGTTGGAGGCGCCTGGAATTTTTGTTGTTTTAAAAGCTTTTCCAGATTTAACTTTGTTCTCCTGCCAGTTTTTTTGTTTGGTTTTCCTTTTTGAGAGTGGCTTAACCAGAAGAATCGATATGTAACAGACACCTACTCTGCCCTTCGGCAGGCAGAACTTGGCCACACAGGTGTGAGAAAATTCAGTGATCTCTGTTTAGTTTCCAGCACCAGAACCACCTTGGCTGAACGCTGTGGAAACACAGCCTACCAGAGAACCTTATCAGTGTCATCAGTTTAAAAATAGACAAAATAAAGCACTTAAGAAATTAAACAAAGGCTTCCTTTTTACAGCATGGTCTTGTAAAATAGTTTTGCAGAGACATAACCCTCCAAATGCAAAATGTAAGTAACTGCCTTCCTAGATCAAGTCCCTGCAGACCTTTCTGTTGTTGCCTACAGAGATTTATTTGGGACACTGTGATAGAAGGGCAAATACTAAGTTGACGTAGGGAACCTGCAAAGACTTTATGAAGAATTTGAGCCCTTTCTGTGAGTTACAAAGCTTAATTTGGCACACAGAAGAGAAAGCAAACATTTTACTGAAGTGAGTTAATGCCTTTGTCCATTGGATAATCATAGAATAATTAGGGTTGATAATTCTTAATTCCAGGAAAAGAGCTTATATTAGCAAAAGAATTTATTTATTATTTTATCAGTTAAAGATTTCATCATCTTGTCTTGATTAAGCTGGAAGGGCACAACCCATTAGACAGCAAACCACAGCTGAAAAGTCCTTCTTTGCTTTTCAGTGAGACCAGTCACGAAGTTGTCATAAATCTGTGAAACGCAGCTCTTCTTTATGGACCTTGAACCTATTGTTCTTATGGCACAATTATTATTTAGGTTTTTATTTGCATGTAAAAAATGTAAAATTAAAAAAGTAAAATTAAAAAAAATGCTTGCAGCTGAATTTTGTCCTTCAAAGGTCTGAACCCAGAGTGATTCTTTTTGTAACTATTTAGAAATTAACTACTTCACTGTTTTTAAGATGCAAGAATAAAGAGCGAATCACCTATTTATTTTTGTTTTACTTAAACTATTTTGTCAGATGTTTTATTCTAAACCAGTAGAAAAGCAAACGTTAAAGGCAGGGGGTTTATTATCGATTTCACTACTGTAATGTAGTGAAAGGGTTCTGTTCAAACAGGTAACTTCTAAAGAAAACATTTCCCATGCTGCATCTAAATAACCTCAGGCCTGAATCATCATTCTGCATACAACAACGCTGGCCATCAGGTGTACCCTGTCTCTCAGGGGCTCTTGTAACAGGTGTTACACAGGTTTCTGTTGTAAATTGCTGGTTTAATGTGTAAGTTTGAACACGTTTTCCTTAATAATCCCCATGTATAGCAAGACCAGAAATGCACTCTCAGAAAAACATGGCAATACCCTCATACTCTAGAAACAAAAGTTCAGTGTGAAGCACTGAGAATTCAACAAAAAAAATGTGTTGAAACAAATCTATTTTTAAGTTGGTGTTTACAATAACAGTTGACATATTTTTTTAAAACCTGAATTTTAATAGCACACTTAAGTAGAGAAAATCATATCAAATAGATTCCAGGGAGGAGGATAAGATACAGAGAAAGAAGCCACTGAAGCAGAAGGGAATATGGTACTTGGGAAAACTCTGGGCAAGCTGATTAAAACTGGGGCTCATTTTACCTGCTTTCTAAGGCATTAGCCAAACTGGTTGTCTAGACACCCTGTGTATGGAAAGAATACCCAGAGGGCAATTCATCTCAATTAACTTAGATGCTTATCTTTGATTGAGATGAAATAAATGTGCTCTGAAAGTATCCTTTCTCTTCACTAACTATAGGGGAACACCTGGGTAGACTAGACATTTAGCTTTAAGACAGCAAAGTTAGGTGAGATGTATAGCATGAAAAGTAAAAACAGGAGCAACATCAACAGCTGAAAAATAAAAGGGAAGTGAACTGCAAAGGGCCTTCGGGTTAAGAGGAAACAATATGGAAGATGGGAAATAACATAATTAGATAATCAAGTGGGGTCATACAAAAGGATTTGAAAAGCAGGACAAGTGATTTTGCAGCAACCAGGTAAATCTGACAGTCATATGGTAGTCATATGGTAGAGAAGAAAATAAAAAAGGTGGCTAGGGGAAAAGTTGGCAATAATCAATGAAAAAGTTGCTCAATGCGTGAATACAAGTCTCCTGCAGGGAAGCAAAAGAATTGCCAGTCTTTAGGATATTGTGAAAATACAGAGGGCATTCAACCACAGTGTCTTCAGAAGATGAGAAAGGCACTGAAGGTGAAAATAGGTTGTATATTTACTGTAGTGGAGATAAAAGATACAATATGCAAAATGTAGTGAAAAAACATATTTTTTCTCTTTGAACTGGATCTAGACCTCACAATGCGAAATAATCTATTTCATGTTAGTATGGATTTTTTCTGGATGTCTGTTGTGGCAGAATTGCTGACTGAGATACCAGAAGCATTTAAACAGGAAATCTTTAATCATAGACTATCAAAGGGAAACTATTTTATTAAAAGAATGAATAAAATTGACATGGTGAAATAAAGAAATCTAGTCCCTTGTTATGCATTATACTACCCAGTCTTCACGCTCTCAGTGCACATTTAATACTATCAATCTGTAATATAACAATAAATATTACATAATCCAGACTAAGAAAGAGCAGATTTTATTCAACCATATCTTACTTGCGAACTGATAAATATCAAGTGACTGTAATGGCTTCCTAGGCTGGCTCATTTGGATGTTTTGGGAAATTGTGCTGCATCACTATAATAGCCTGTGGTGATCATCAATACCCTGTGTTATTTGAAACCAATCACAGGGTAATTGAAGCAAATTACCAGTTTGAGATCCTTATTTAACTATTTTTTTTTCTTACCCATCCTGCCAGCCTAAAATCTGAGCTGTACCACTTCTGTTTCTCTAGGAATTCATTTAGGATCTCTATCTTTCTCTGTGATGTTTTGACTGTATTTTAAGCATAAATATTATGAATCCTTTCCTGTCAACTTTTGATTTACCAAACATTTGGCACAGTCAATGAACAGATTAAGCTCACTACGTAATACCAGATGGCTTTATGGTTTTGTGTCCTCTCTTGGGCAAGTCCTGCTGTCATTTCTAAGCATCTGCACAGAGCCATAAGAGATGTGTGCACTTTTCATTCATTCAGCTGGGTCACTCATCATTAATATTCGGAGGAGGGAAGGAGGTGTCAGACAAGAGAATTGGTTCTGGCTTCTGTTAGCACACTGACATGTCAATCATTCACCCTAGAGGCTGCCAGGCCCAATTTAGAACAAAAGTAACTGCTGGGCTGAGCACATCACAAAAGGAGATGAGATTTCTTTGTGTTAACCAGTCCCTTCACAGGGTGGAAACGTAATTAGAGTCTTCCTCACAACCCATAACACATGAAACTCAGTCATTATCAGGAGCTACTCTGAGATAAAATCACTGACCTCAATTACATTATGAATGATTCTGCTGCAATTTTAGGGTGTCCTCAAAATGAAATTGTATTTGAAGCACCTCCCTTAGCAAAGCAGTCCAATCCAGCACAGTGATAGCTTGAATATGTTAAGTTCCCTGTAATTTCTTACATGACAGCTTTGATCATTCATGAAAGGTACTGTTGTTTTCCAAATTAATATAGTCACCTTTAAAAGAAAATACAGCAGACACAAATTAATCCTCAAGCCGTTTGATCTCAGTGGAATTTCCCAGCAGCTGCATCTCTAATAGCCTCTTAGTGCACCCTACTGGACACCCTAGAGAATGCCTCCTGCTTCCATGGAGCAGCTTTAATGGAAAAAAGGTCGATATGGTGCCTAAGTGTGCATGGGCTGAGCTGCTCAGGCTAGAAAACAGGAATTCCTGTTTCGTAAACTCTTCAACCTTTTCTTACAACATCTTGGCCCTTTTTGTCACCTTGAGTTAATGGAAACAAATGTAAGTATCAGCAATCAAAGCATTTGTTATCACAATTCACACTTGTTTACCATCAAGGGGCAAAATTTTCATTTTGCTCTGTTAAACAGCATGTCTTTCAGCAGACAGTCTAACATAGGACAGCTGTCAAGTGTCTGCCATTACAGTAGCAGACTCAAACCTCTCACACACCACGATCTGAATGTTAAAGCTAGCTTCTTCTCTGGCATAAGGTGAACCTCTGGCATGTAGACTCCAAATATTCTGAAGAATGTTAAATATTTATTCTATTGATCAGCTCGATCTCTGTGTGTAAAATCTCCCACCACCCAGTGATAATCAAAGAAACAAGCCACGTGTAAACCAGCAAATCTGTATCAGAATCAATAGAGACATTTCTATACTACCTGAAGAGCTGGTCTATTTAGTTCTAATATAAGATTGTCAGATAGATACATGTTTTCTTCAATTATGTTTGCAGTTACCTGCTGTTTACTACATGTGACACAAGCAATCCACCCTGAACTTCTGACTTGGTCAAAACATTGAAAGCCTTTCACCTGCAACATTTCTCGTAACAGGTAGTCATTGTTTCATATACTTATTTCCTCAAGAAAAGAAAAAAAAGTATTTCAGTGTCTTTAAGTCACTTATCTCCTTTAGCCCCACTGTCTGTACGTGAATGCATGGTGGAAAACGTATTCTAACTGTGGCCTGGTTTTGTAATGAAGTTTTATGGCCAGTTAAATCTCACTGACAATATGAACCCCACATGTCTATTTCAGATCTGGTAGAACAAACTCCTAACATCGTAAGCCAAAGGTTGTAGTTAAACTGCAGGAGTAAGAAACGATGACAGTGGGAAACAATAAGCCACTTAACTTTTAGCTCTCATGGGCATAATATTACCAATGCTGCTTAGTGATAAATTTCTTTGAATGGCTGCAATTCATGGGCAGGTGAGAGGAAAGCTAGATCTCACCTAGTCCTAGCTGTCCTGGGCACAAGGAATAAAATACCATGACATATTTGACTTTGGCTCTTATTTATACTGCTACTTTATTCATCCAGTTATTTTGCTATTCAAAGACCAATAGGCTGATTGCATGGCTGACTACACCAATTACTCTACATCTCAAAAATCTGGCACCATGCCCACAAAAAAGAAGACTACAAAGACAACAGTTTTATGATCTTTAAGACTGCATTTTTATCATAAGATCATTTCCCTTTTATAGTCTAAGAGACTAAATAGGCAACACTAGTGGCACTTTTACATACCTTAATGCATGCTACTATTACGTAAAATATATTATTCCTATTAATCATAACACCTTCAGATAACATGTTCTTGCCTATTTTATGTAGGGTTGCAAGTTTTCTGAAAGGATACAGTGCACACACTCTGACCTGAATGTCTAGCAACATCAGTGGAACATACATCATGGCTAAAGAAAGTGATGCAAAGGAGCTTTTGTGCTCTCTCACAAATGGCCAAAACTCACTGTGTGTCAGTCTAGCATCCCTTCTCAAGCTGTCTTCTCTAAATTACATGAGGCCAAGAAGCTGATGTTCACCCCTTTTTTTAATGGTACTTTTTCAGCAAAATGCCAGTCTTTCAATATTTCAGATAAAAATACTGCGCAAAGAAACTGTGTACAGCTTAAGTCATTCTGAAGCCAAATTTCCCCACCACCTGTCACAACATGAAGAAATGGAGGCTAAGTACAATACAATTTTGGATAAGCGCCATCACTGATAATGTAATCTATTTGCATGGTAAGTAACTCGAAGTGCAGCTATGTCAATACATGTCAAAATCATGCTAGAAATATATGCATGTGTAGATAGTGTATCAGAGAGGAAAAGCAGACTGGTGGTAACCTGCCAGAAAAGACAGGTTCAGTTGTTTGCTCAACAGAGATTTGCGGTGTTCCCATTTGTCCCCTTCAGCTCCTCATCTCTAAAATTAGGATGATTGTATTTTTTTACACATTGCAGAGATCTGTGAGGTCCTTAAAACCAACATTAATAGTATTGGTATAAATATCTTTGATAGATTGATTGGCGAGGTAATTGAAATAATTTTTCCACAAGAAATGCTGTTGTTTCAGCATAAAGATGCTCCGATTTTCAATGTGCTGACAGTATTTTGATTGGTAGGATTGTATTTTCTTGCCTTCGTTTCCATCAGCATGATTTTTATGTAAGATGCAACTGGTGCCTCTGTAATTCTTCTCCATACATTGCATTTCCATAAATAATCTTATTAATTCAGAGACAAATAGTTTGAGAAGGCCGTTTGCTTTCATTTACATAATTCTCCACGTGCTCTCTGCTGTGAGGTTTGTTATGTTTAGCTGCTGCCTAAATTCTGATCCCAAGGCTGAATAATCTCTGTTACTTCAAAGGAGGATAAGAACTCTCTTTTTTTTATGAAACATTATTTGTTGCAATACAGGAGAGTTGCAGATATACACAAGATGGGGAGATGTATTGCATTACTGTTCAGTCAAAGGTTTAGGGAGTTATTTTCACATTTAAAGAAACAGCATGTGCAAAGTAACTGTATCAGAGCACTGAAATAATCGAGATTTCTGAGGCAAATTTTAAAGAATGAAGTATTACCTAAGAAAACACAAAACAAAGCTTCAAAGACAGTATGCAATATTTATTTAACATTGAACACAAGTTTAAAAAATGTCCCAATGGAGACTTTTCAGCCATCAAACAGAACTTAGGTTTAAAAAGCAAGGAAATAAAGCTAGTAAATTAAAGAAAACTTATACAATACATTGAATTTCAGGGGACAACAAACTGACTAAAAAAAACCCCTATATTATAACAATATTGAAAATAAATATAAAGCGTTTCCTATTGCTAAAATCAGTTAAAAGTCATTTATGGAACTGCCAAAACCACAGCTTCTTTCACTACGTGGTTAAGAGAAAACTGTCTATGAGAAGGCTATGCCTCTTGATTTTTTATTGAAGACATCAAAGATGGATTAATATTCCTCATTGTACTGCCTAATGCACATGCTGAGATTAAAAAGAGCTTCAACTGATGTAAACCCCAGCAATCTCTTTTAATGGTGCTAGCACCCAAGAACATGACCCCCTAGCGCTCTGCTCCATAGTACAACTCCAAAGGGAACAAAGAAGCCAACTGGCTTTCTGGGTACAGGGTTATGCTCTCAGTACATGGTACACTTCTCAATACATGGACCAAGAGCTCCTTGTTGGGAGAGTTGTTCATTTCATTGGCAAAATTAGAAACTACCCTCACAAAGGGATTCAAGATTGGCAATTCCTCTTTAGGTCTTTAAGTCATTGGACTTAAGCACCACCAGCATTCACATCTGCAGCTAACATTAGGTCCAAGCTCACAAACGCCTACAGCAGATTCTCATGTAACAGTGTGGATGGACTCCTTCAGGTGTCTGCTGTAAGACAAAATGTGCCATATTAAGACTGTGACAAGAAATGTGACATATTAAGGAGTCAGAAGAATAGAGCAGAGAAGCAATTTAGTGTTAACAGATAAGAAATCTGTTGGAGAAAAATCTAGAAAATATATCCAGAGCATCTTATGGCCTGAGACAAAAAGAGAACTGATGAATAGCTAAGCAAATTACTAGATGGCTTCATATGTCTCTTAGAGTGCAGATATTCTTAAGATATAAAGAAAGATTACAGATTTTTGTGCCCAGAATATAGCTTGCAATTTATTATTTTTGTGATTCGGCAAGAGCTCTGGGTTGTATCTCACTGAAGTGGTTTCATTTTAACCTTGCCGCATCCAATGAACATGCCAATCACCCTCAGTTCTGGCAGCCTGACCTACCTGCTGCTTGTTCTGACATTCCTCAGTGGCACAACAATATTGTGTGTGAGCATCTATATGGCATGCCTTTACAGCAGTGCTCTCTGCTCAGGCAGCAATGTCTTGCCACAATGCAGCAGCACATGTGAGTTATTTCTGCACTGCCAGTTGGTCTATTTCCATTGCTGTAGCCACATCCACAGAGCATCTGCCACCATCCAGGAGTCAGTATAGAGACAGAGTACTGGCCACTTTCCTTATTCAGCAGTCTCTAGGGACAGATGGCTTTCACTTCAGCAGGCTGACTTGATTCACCTTTATCTTCAGTGGCTTCCATGTCCTGATATGTGAAACTCCACACAGCAGCTTCTTTCCACTTCTGATGGTTTCCCAGACAGGATCCATTGGTAAACACAGTACATGGCTTCTCATGTCATGGGGCCTTTGGCACAAGTTACCTCTTTAGGCAGTGCTCCAAAATCTTTGCTTTCTTGACAGTCCATGGTTTCTTCCAGGACCCATGGGTAGCTGGGGTTCCCCTCTGGGCCTGTTGCATGATCAACACTACCCACTTACTCCACATAGTGTGATGTGTAGAGGGCTCCTACCCTCTACATCCAGAGCAGCACAGGCAGTCATGATGCCAAGAGGAAATGTGCTTCTATACTGCCTGCTTTCAAAGCAGCTCAACCCCCTTGATATGCTGCTAATAAATCCTTTTCAGACAGGGTGTGTTTTGTATGACATTCCCATAAAATAAATTTAATGTGCAAAGAATTTATAATGAAATATAATTAACATAAATTTCAAATATACTTAGAGAAATTGTACTAGATAACCTGGTTTACATATATAATAAACAGATATCTCCTCAAAAGAAATTCTTAGCCTTCATTAACTTTCCAGCTTTAAGAATTATGAATTGCCTGTATTGCCATGCAGGTGGTTTTTGGCTCAGTAATGAAACATATAATGTAGAAATATGCTCAGGTTACTCCTCAAACTAGAATTAATGGTTCTAAAACAAAAACTCATTTAATCTAACATATAGCTAACTAATAGGCAATTTGAAGTGAAACTTCTTTTTATAAACTGTTGGGTCAGTGAATTAGATGACCTAGTGCAAAGGTATTTTCTTATTGTATGATTTACACTGAGTGCCAGTAAATTATGTTTTGCAGTATGTTTGATTTTCATTTTGAGAAGTTTAATTACTGTATCATTAACAGAATGCTAGATAGAAAACCAGCTTTTAATTTTTGAGAAAAAAAGCAATCCTGTGGTATGGAACTTTAAATAATTGAGAATAAATACTTTAGAGAGGTGTAATTCTATGCATTCCATTCTGTGCATTGAGTATAACACAATCCATTTCAAAGTCTCCAACATAGACCTGTTTGCTTGAACTCTTTTTTATATCTATATTAATGGGGTTTAATACACCATTAGTCAATAACCTACAACAAGCAGCAGTGGCATCTGAAAAAATAAACAACTTTCCTAGAAAAGGAAGGCTGAAACAAAATTAGTGGCACCTTTTCATCTCTGTGAGGAAGCACAGCTGAGCATCCCAGTAGTTGGCAGTTTCAGCTGATGTCAACTACACAAGAAGTGTTGAATGGGAAATAGACCAAATTTGAGGGCAAGCCTTTATCTGAATGGCAACAGAGATCTTTGGGGGCTTCTGCTTCTGAAACCAAGACTGGGTTTTCCCAAGCACTTGGTTCAAAAATAATGTCTCTTTTTTAGAAAAGCAAGAATCTGAGCAAAGCAGAGAAATTTAGCAACTGATAGAGTCTCACCCTTTCACAACCACTGCTGGAACATCATTACATTAGATTTGTTTAAGCGCCTCTGTGAAATTTCCTAGCTTCAGGCTACAGCCCAAGTCAAAAGCACTTCTTGCAAGAAAAAAAATGTAAAACTGTATTTTGCTAATATATATCAACTCTGATTTGAAAATTTGTTCCTGCTGAGAATTCAAAGAGATTGTAGAACTTAGATAATCTAAGAACCCTACTGTTGGAAATATGCCTGCTCTCAGTAGAACTTAGGAATCTAATTTGTAAATCATAACAGCAAGGTATTTATACACTTAGAAATAGTATTTTCTACACTGCTTTAGAATACATTGTAGTCTATATATCTGCTGGGAGATTTAGGTTAATCTTTCCCATTTTCATCTGGAATCAGAAAGGACAATGACGATTCTGATTTCTGTGTGCTGAGTCTCCAGCGAGACACAGGCAACGGACTGGTTTGCTGCTTGCCACCCACTTAGAATGCAGAACAGAAACTCACTCCAGCTCAGTAAGGATCATTTTAATACAATGCAATTCATAATACTTCATGATAGATGCAGCATTATAACCAATCTCTCTCTTTTAAAGAAAAGATGATGTTACCTTTTTCTGGCCTGAGCAGGTAGCCAAGAGTCCGGGGTCTTGTGAGTTATTTCAAATGGAGGAGAAACTGACAGAGTCCAGCATATCTTATATACAAATTAGTTTATTAGAAAAAGTGTTCAAAGTCACCTTTCCTGAACTCGACAGAAATTAAACAGCAAAGGCAGGTTTCTCAGCACACAGGTCAACATTCCTTTCTGAACAACACTTAGACCAAAAATTCTCTCTCTGTTTTCACACATGCCTCTTTCTAATTGCCTTTTGTAGAGTTTTCTCTCAGCTATTTCAGTCATTCTGCATCCCACAGATCCGAAAAACATCATACAGCAAAACCCATTCGTGCTATGTCTTTATTTTAGATGGAAGCTGTTTTCAGCTCTCTGAATATCTACAGAAGCATAATCATTTCTTTCCTTTATCCCTCACAAAGACACATTGTTAAACCCAGAAGCTTTTAATGACATTTAGCCAACTGTAACAGCATCTTGGTTTTGAATGCTTAGCACAGCTACAAAATTTCTGTAGCTCTTTTTCTACAGAAACATGCAAACAGCAGCCACACGTTCCTGTGTCCCAGGAACACTCTTCAGCAAAAGGCAGATAAATTATCCTAGTCTTTGGAGATAAACAAACAGCAGCATAATAGTTCTCATACATGCTTCAGCTTCACAGTGATGCAGAGATAAGAAAGGAATTGACTCAGAGAGGCCACAGGCAGACAGCACTACTGGACAAGCAGATGCTGGAGGAAGGAAGGTGAGCTCACTAGTAGTGCTGTCTTTGGAAATCCTGTCAATGGGTGAATGCTGTAAAATATGCAACAAATAATAGTATTGATTCATGCTTATTAAAACCTTGACACATGAGATTACTGGTCTTGCATGGTACATTGCTGGAATACTGTTTTATTTCCTCTGTAATTAAAAAAAAAATATCTAAACAAAGAAACCGTGCTTTTCCTAATTAGCCTCATCTGAGAAGGGAACCCACTGCTCCTTCTAGCTTTGAACTAATGTGGGCAAACATCTATCTAGATACCTATGAGTATGTCTGCAGTGCATGTGAATATCTTGAAGCCTTGGTCTTAAAGTGAACTCTGCATAGATTCGCCTGTAGAGATGTTTGTGATATACTCAATGCCAACATGTAAACTAGCTCCTGGTTGTTTTGCATGTTCTGACAAATGCTGCAAAACTTCAATTCAGGCTTGGCGCAGTCATTCCAAACACTTGGAATCAGAACATTTTCAAATCACCGTTTGAAAACATTAATTTCCAGTAGCCAACAAACAACCTAAGTATTTTTGTTTTGTTTTTTGAGTTTTTTACTGAGATACTTAATATTTTCAAAAATATTTTTCAATATAAAAGAAAATCTGTAAGGGATTTTGAAGCAATATTTATAATTGATTTGGATAAGCTCAGCTTTCAGGATTACTTTCTGCTTCTTTTTAAAATAACTGGATTATCTGAAGGATGAAGAAATCTTTGACCTAAATATTCTAGTTACCGTCTTTCTTCCATTTACTTGTCTTTAAAGCATATTAAGACAAGCTAACCCATATAAATGTCTTGCGGGATAGAAAATCCAATTTTAGTCATGCAAAAAGTACCTGTGTACCCAAGGAAGACAGATGGACAGATTCTTATTTTAGCACACATTGCGTGACAGAAGGAAACCAGTAGAAAGCAGGATTTAAATTTCTCTACCCCAGTAAATTACAATCACAGAATTATCCCAGAAGATCATAACGAAATAAGAGATGAAACAAAAGCAAAAAAGGGCAAAAACCTTGATGCTGCTTATATCAGTGTTGGTTCATAGTTAGCTCATCAAAGGTATGAACTGAACATACTACCAAGGAGAAAGTACAGAGCAGAATGTGGCAGCTTAATTTATCAGTGAATTCCACTTCCTGTAGGGAGGATGTGACAGGCAGATGAGAAAGTAACACATGGGAAATTGTTCTTTCGTAGGAAGAAAATGAGATGGACATTCTGTAAGAAAATATTATTGAAAAGCTGGACCAAGGATGTGGAGCGATAATCCTTTTGCAATAAGGGACCACAGCCAGCTCAGCAAACCTCTCCTAAAAGTCTAAGGAAATCTGAGTGTCCTTGACTGTGCATCAGAACCTCTTACCCTTGCATGGGTCTGGCATGCAGTGGCATGCAGTGAGGCTGCAGGGATATGGTTCCAAGGCAGACAGGCAGTGAAGATGGTGCGCTGGCTGCCCACAGTGCCAGTAAAGCCATTTCAAAGTACCAATGAGGTGAGCCTCCTACATCTGCAAATACAATAGAACTTTTTCTTCTTTCTCCTGTATCTTGCTTCCACCACCCTTATGTTCCTTCTTTCTTTGATCAACACATCAATTTAGATAGCCCATACATGACATACATCTTCTCTCTTATCCACATGAAATGCACAACATGGTCAATCCTAAATGACCCATATGAAAAAACATCTGACTGACCTAGACAGTGGTGAAAAATGTTTTTTTCACTTGCCTCTCTGACATATTTTACTAAGAAGTCAGTGCCAATATGACCACTGGAAATCATGCTCTTTCATTTCTTTTTCTCCAAAAGAATGAAATGCTCCTTCTCCCACTTCTGAGACAAATAAATTGAATTTGAAGAGAAAACAGGTAACAGTAATATTTAATTTTAGGAGTAAAGTCTCAATACTATTTTCTTAACCATGGACAAATGGTTTCCCTGCCAGGAAGGTATTTCCAAATTGGGACAGGGGAGGGCACTAAAGAGTTACATATGGATCTGAAAGCTGAGGAATACTTTGCAAACCTTGTGAATTTTCTCTACAGTGATTTCAGGCTCATCATGTATACTTCCTGTATGAAAAAAGGAGCATCGATACAGCCTATTTTAGTTGATTGAACCACTTCTTTAATCTTTGGGAAAAGCTGCTGAAGCCAAGGCTAGCTTTTGTGCTTTATCATCTTTCAGCCAAGTAAGAAAAAGTACATCTTTGTCAGTAGTTTTCTAAGAGCATGTTGTCTCTGAGAGAAGTGAGGACATGGTATGAACCACACTGGTACGTTTAGGCATATTTTTTAATTTGTCTCTAGTCAGTCACATTAAGTTTTACGGTAAAAAATATGTTTATAAGGTCACTGCTCTAGCTGAGCTAATACCACTGAAGAACTGACATGTTTAGGTAAAGGACTGCAATTTTCATTGCACTTCCAAGAAATCAGGGTTATTTGCAAATTTACTACACTTGCTAAGGATTTTGCTCCTTATGGGAAGCAACGATTCATTTTCATGTGCGAAGGGAACGTATTTTGTCAACAGAAATGAACAACACACATCTATTTACATAATTAATTACCATCGAGTTCACAGTAGCATAAGAAGCTGAGACAATTCTTCCCATTTTCTGCCTGTCAGAGTGTACTATCACAACTGACAACATGCACTGAGTGAGGCCCTTCTTTGTAACAGCACATCTGAATGAAGACTTTTAATTATAGCAACTTTTCTTCTTTTTAATTAGTGGGTAATTCTGTAACCAGTGGTAACATTTGTAATGGTGCAAGGCTATAATCAGATCTCATGCATAGGTGGAAATAGCTATCACTCTAGAGATCAGGAAGGCTCTTTGAATAAATGTTCAATGGAGGTACAAGGGTCTGTGTTTTTCTGGAGAGATTTTATACTATTTATCATACACACAACATTTAATAAAGAAGGAATAAACCTGTGTGTGTTAATAAATCACAGGATAGGTATGAGGCAATGGTATGCAATGTCTGTTAGTTGTAGAACACATGAGGAAAAGCAGTTCTACCAGGGATGGAGAGGTCTGAATGCTGCTTTACAGGCCACTGATACAGTTCTGGTGCACTGTTGTGGTCAGCTCTGATAAAAAAATATGAGATCAAAGTGGAGCAGATGAGAGGAAGGCTCTCAAGGAGCCCTGAAACACTTAGGCTGCTAGATGTCTTGTACACAATGAACACATATGTACTCCATCTTTGGCACTGATCTTGATATGCATCCAACTCCACATTGTAGTTTTCTCTAAAAATAAACCCATATGCATAGGCAAGACAAGAATAACATTAAGTAGTGGCTTAGGAAGTGGCCACCTTTTTGGATGTCTCCAAGAGAAGTATGGGAAGGAACAATTGCCTGTTACATATAAAATAGAAGGCTTAACACTGGAAAAGGGTTAGACTGATTTAACTTATGCACCAATGTTGTCACAAAAGCATACAGTAAAAGACTTATGATAATGTGACTGCAAAGACAGCTTCTGATAATTCTGAGGTTTGCAGCATGAGATCTCAATTCCCAAATAAATGCTTGCAATGACACTGTCACTTAGCACAACTGCACAACAGTAACAATAGATGCCCATGGGTAGACAGGGTTCCTCCTAGCCACCCATATGACATCTTCCTTATGTCATCCTTATCCTCCTTATGTCCTGATGTTTTAGAAGGAATATCACATGCAGCAGAAATGGAGCTAGGGAACACAGTGAGGCATGGAGGAGCATGCCTGCCTGGAGAGTCCTAGCAGACCCCAGCCCATTCAAAGGTTCGGTGGAAGAGACCAGCAGCAGAAGCTAAGAGCTCACTCCCCTGTGGCCAAGCTCTGCTCTGGCTTCCAGAGGAATACAAGCTTACTGGCTGCCTTCATGGTAGAGACAGACAAGTCCCTTAATTGCTCATGAAACTTGTTTCTCTCTCCATGATTGCAGTTTCCCATGACAACCGTGTTCCTCCATAGGGACACTATGCCTGGCTGCCAAGAGATGGATGTTTGTGATTGCAGATATTTCACAGGAGCTGATCCTGCCCACAGCAGATGGGAAAGGTTCAAGTACTTATGGTGTCCAAAACACATACAAAGCAAATCCATTTTTTCACTTTTGAAAGAAGCAACAACTGAAACTCATTGCAAACAGAAAAATTAAACTTCTTTTGAATTTCAAAACAGAACAAACAAGCTATCACTTTCTCTTAAGAAAATATCAGGAGCTCGCAAATATAGGGATAAGCTGTGTGTATGTACCCATCTTGACTTTGTGGGTGGGACAGAAAACTGGAATCACAAACGCACACCATGTGTTACAATAATTTTTTTGGAAGAGATCTGGCTGCTGCGCTATCGCATCAACACAGACCCTCCAAATCAACTGCGAGGTCATTGCCATGAGAAACAGCATCCAGGGAAGCACTCTGGCTGTTTGGCCTTCCCAGGAGCCGCAGCGGGATCTGCGGAGAAGCCTCCCCCGGCGCTGCAGGGGAACTGCAGGTTATTTCCTCACCACGCTGCGCTGCCTTTGCCCACTCCTTCCGATTACACACCCTGCTTTTGTGCACCCCGGCTGCAGGGGGGAGAAAGCCATGTGTGGTTTGTGGTTTTGTTCCCTTCATTACCATGCAGACAATATTCGGCTGTTCTCAAGGAAGGTCTGGGATCCCTGCTCCTTTCCCAGGCTTTCCTCTTGTCCATGAAAAGAGGAAAAACAACAAGGAGCCTGTTTGGCTCCGTCTAGCCGAGCCGTGGGCTGATGGTGATGTAACGCCGAGCCCAGCAGTGACTGGCTGCAGCCAAACTGGTCATGCTCTGTCCACACATGGTGTGGGCATTGGCTGGTGGCCGCCTCACACCTCAGCCCCCGCTGCACAAAGGCTCCAAGGGGGGAGCATTCAACAGAGAACAAAGCTCCAGCCAAGCATGAAGTTGAAAGGGATCTCCCCTTCGGCACAGAGGTGGCTCCCAGCCCTCACCCGAATGCCTGCCCTGAGCTCATGTGCTTCCTGGCCCACAAAGTGGCACCCGCCTGGGGCTGGGGAGGTGGTGGTGATGGTGGTGATTATTATTAGCTGGTGGAACAGGATTTTGTGAAAGTGGGACTGGTGGGGAAAGTGAGCACAGAAGGAAGGAAAGCAAATTTTTTTTTTTTTTCAGGGGATAACAGGGCCAGATCTCAACTGACGTAAATCAGCATAGCCTCTTTGCCTTCGGTGACAGGTATGTTCGAATACATATCAGCACAAAATGTCCATGATATTGGATAACTGAAGGCAGTTTACCTCTACAACTGTTGCACAGTCCCTTGTTGGACAATTAGTAAGCTAAATGTCTACTAACATCTATTTAAACAGAAACATTTAGGCAGTGGGTTTAAAACTAGTCTGCATTTTTTTGTCATCTTACAATATTTCATTTTGCCTAAAAAGTGTTAATTATTCTCAATAGGAAAAAAAAAACCCAACAAACCAAAAAAAACAAACACCCCCCAAAACCCACAAACAAAAAAACCCAGACAAACAAAAACCCCCACCCTTAGTCAATCCTTTGGTGACTGCTTATGATCAGCTTTTCAGTTTTAATTTTGCAAATGTGTTATTCTTGTTACTAGAGATAGGTTACCACAAAGACACTTAGTAATTCTCACACTTGTGTGATCTTGTCAGACACCTGACATAGAAAGGTGAAACATAGAAATATCTGAAGTTCCTTCACAGTAAAATGTAGTAAATACAGGGTTTATGCTTGTTAACTAACTTGTTAACTAGCTTTACTTTTTCAGTCTTCATTCAGCCTTCACTCAGCTCATCAGAGACTGACTCCTGGGGTGACACATCCAAACATTCTGTTGCTCACAATAGTTACAGCTTTTGACAGATACAGAGAGAATGAAAAGCAATGGAAGCTTGCAGCTTGTTTTCAGAAGGGCAAGGCACTGAAAGCATATGGCCAGGTTCTTCTAAGAAAATCTTAGACCTTAAGTGAAAGGAGAGGAGAAGGAGTGGAAAAGATTAAGCATTCCATGTTATCTGAAACATCTCATCTTAAAATTGGATCAACTTCTGAAGCACCAGTCAACTTACCTTTCAGATGCAGCTTCCCAAGGCATGGTGTCATTTAAACTTGAATAATAAGTGTCTGTTAACATGTAGTTGCATCCTTTTAAATGCTTTCCAGAATCTTGAGTTTGAGACATGCTGTATTTAAACTCACTCTAAGTAAAGGTTGGAAATTAATTGATTAATTGTTAATTATAATGAAAAGAAGTGCCCAGGTACTCGATCTGCATGCCTTTACACTCATTAAAACACAAAAGTCGAAGTACAAATAAACAGTAAAGCCCTACTAAGTAAACCCATGCTTATCATACAGCAACATGGATTTTCATTAAATAAAAGTCTTCCCCTTGAGTTTTTCAGCAGCCTTTTTAAGTATTTCCAGATACATTTGTAATCTTCTGTCTATTGCTGTCCATTTCTCAAGAGTATGCAGATGCTGCCTATTTCTGCAGCTCAATGACATACAGTGCACGTACATAAAGTGTAACAAACATTTTCATTCAGGAGATCAGAAGTTGCCCTCCAGGCAGTTCACTCTCTCATTCCCAGGTACTGGCATTTGGAGACTAACACATAAAAAATGATGAAGCCAAAACTCAGATATTGCAGCAAACCCATGCATCCACTAGTGCATTCAAGGTCTATCTTTCTCTACCTTGGTATATCTCATAGATGCACACAAACACGTCTATGACAGAAGGAAGTATAGGCAGCAGAGGGATGACAACTGCACTAGTAAAATCAGAAATTAGAAGTGCTTGAAAAATGGAAAGGATTTCGCTATTAAAATGTAAAATTAAAACAAAATAGCTGGTGAATTCCCTGAGCCTGCCACTGTAGGTTTTTACACAAAATGGAGCTAGGAAGAGGAATGCATAATTATATGAATGTGGCAAATATGGCTAGGGTATAGAAATACTTTCTATTTGTTTCTGAAAGAAACACAAACAAAACAAAACCGAAACACAAAACCTAGAAAATCTGGAAGTCTTCCCCCATGCAGTTTTCTTTGCTAATTAATTTGTCTTCATCATTAGACTTTTTTCTTTTCCTATAATAACAAGATGTGTTATATGACCTCTCCCATTTTGTTCACAATACTTTTAATTTCAAGGCTTTGCTGTTCACTACTGATAGCTAGCAAAGACAACAATTAGCGCAAGGCGTTAGGTGCAGCCCTGTGCTGTTAGGAGTCTCATTAAGACTTAGCAAATCACAGTTCAACCTGATTTTACCTTACTGCCAGTAATTCCTTATCAAAACCATCTTCCAGCCATGAAATCTGAAAACTCAGCAACAGTGATTTCTTTAAGAATTGAATACCTAGTCCTATTCAGGGGATTATCAAAAGCAATGGCATCTCTTGTATTTATTCCAGGACCCTTATGTTTTCACTATTTTCTTCTATTTACAAAATCAAGAATTGCTTGAGCTATAAACACTTCATGCAACATACTGAAAATGCGTCCAGAGAGGAAAAAGATGAGGCCTTTCAGCTGCCACGTGGCTTGTTTTTATCTACTTTGTTATTGCACTTACAATTGTCTTCTGTATTGTAACAATATTTCCTATGCAAAAACTACCCAGTTTTGATTCTGATAGTGACTGAAGATTACCAGAACAGTCTGAAGGTCTTGACAACAGAGTATACATTCAAGCAAACTACAACACACTTAAACAGGGCACTATGCCATTTGTGAAACCTGTTTTGCTTCAGTAAAATTTGTAAACAATGTTAAAAAAAAAAAAAGTAAAACTTTCATAGTCCTCTAGAGAAAAAAGAAGGTGTCTGTCTGTACTTCTGTGAATATGTGTTTGGTTGGTTTTGACAACAGGGAGCTCTATTGCTGGGAAATAAACATTTCCAGTTCCAGAGAGGAAACCTTCACACTTCAGAGAGGCAGAAGGAAGAAGAGGCTTTTCATTCTGCTGTGAGATGCTGGGTTTTGTACTTGTTTTTTGTGTGGGGACCCAAGCTGTCATACTGATGGGGAAGTAAAACAGTTCTTAATGGGGTATTTTAGAAAGGGCTATCAATCATTCCAGTACGAGTGTGAAGCAGAAGGGAAGCAAAGGAGAGGTCATGCACAAAAAAGATTGTGTTTCAAGCCGTACAACGAATGGAGATTTGGCTGTGGGAACGCAGATTCACGTTCATGCAGACCCTGAACTTGGCCTTACAGAGTAGGTAATGCTGCTTGTGCCTGTAGTATCCTCTCTCTGAGGTCTACAACCTATAAAATAAATCTGTAATGAAAGCAGATCACCTCATAATGCAGTCCTGGAAGGGGCTGATTCATCTAATATCTCTTGCTTACAAATGTGCCATGGGGTTACCATAGTTCAGGCAGCTTCATTAAAAGCAGTGCAAAACATGCAGAGCTTGAATGAAGATGAAATAAAAGCCCTATAGATGGCTGTTACACATAATCCATTTGTTACTATGCTTCGGGCAAACAAAGGAGCTCATTGTTTATGGAGCTGCTCTCTGCCAGCAGCAGGACAAATTCTTGTGTGATTCTAGTGAATATTTTACCGACATTCAACAAAACAAAGAGCGTGCCTTCTTCCTGACACTAGTAATTCATAACTGGGTGAGGAATAAAGGCAGAATAGAGGAGAGAGTAAAAAAGTGAGATCAGGTAATCACTAACAGCTGTACAGGGAAACTGAAATTCTCATTTATTCTGGGCACCCGGAATCCTGCACTGGAAGAGAGAAGGAATATTTCATTATTTTATATGCATTGCATATGGTATGTATAAAGTTTAGAATCTATTCCCTAACCACTAAATTCAAGTGGTTTATAATTTTGCATACCAGTAGGTGACAAAGTCTCACCAAGTTTGGTTAGACAAAAATAAGAAGATATTCTTGAAATAAAAGTTGGCCAGACACTAAAAACCACAATGACAGGCACTGAATGAAGCAATGAATTTAACAAGTATAGGAGCTGTCTAGTTACACAATGAAAAGGTTTAAAATAAAATCGCTGTTTCTAGTTCTACATTTGGCATATACGTGAAGGCTGGTTTTCATCCAAACAAATGAATCGAAAACTTTGCAGTCTGCCTGTTATCAGCTCACTGATACCCTACGTTAAATGGTGTAGATGCAGACTTCATCCTGACCTCAGTGGAGTTGCACCAGATTCTAAGGATGCCAACCTAGGTCAGCCTACCCAATTAGCACCGGTTAATTCACATTTTTCTCCACACCTTGCTTTCTTTTTCTGGAACTATGTCTTCAAGAGTACACTCTCATAGCTCATACATGTGAACAAAACAAAATTCCTGAAGTCAGATTTCTACAAAGAGGCTAAACACTCCTTATGCTGGCATAAACCTAGAGGTGGAGTTTTTGCCCGAACAAAGAAAATGCATGGAGATTATTCTTCAAGCTGAACATGCAGTACCCTACACAGAGATAAACCTTTTGCAATTTAAGAATAGAACACTGGTCTGTCATTCTGCCTAGACACATATGAAGCATTAGAAAAACTTATAACCCGAAAACAAAGCTAAGAAGAGGCGTATAAATGACACAGTTCAAGAAGACCTATCCTGAGGTTCTGTTTAGCAGCAGTATAGTAATAGCTGTCTAACTGCAGCTGAAGCAAGAGATTTTCATCTTCCCTGGTCGTGATATGACTTACCCCAGCTTAGTGGAGAAGGGGCAGGTCTCTCTCAAATAGCCTTAGCTCTCCTTCATGAGCGAAAGCAACGTAAAGAGACCTTGAATACAGTTAGGGGCCTCAAAAGGGAATCAGTGTGTCTGCAAAGAATATGGCACACTATGAGGCCCTGACTGTTAATACTATCTTTGTTCCACGAAGAGAAGTGGTGGCAAAACATGGCCTGGTGTAAAGATGTGATGACAGCACCAGGGCACATATGCAAATTTCTGTGGGAAAACATCCTCTTGGAGGCATTGAGAAGTACTGACATGTTTTCACATAAATCATTAGGTAAGAAGGATCCTATTTTCCATTCAAATGGCAGTCCAGATGCCAGGGAGAGCTAAGGGCCACCCCTCTTCCATTCACAACCAACCATTTTTGCCTCTACCCAGCTGATCACACAGCAATTGCTTTTCTGCACAATCATATGAATGTAGCAAATATGGCTAGGGTATAAAAATACTTTCTGTTCTAAGGCATTTATTATTTGTGTATCGGAGGTAAATACAATCAGGATACAGGAAGAGCCACATTCAGATCTCCTAATAACACATTTTTTTGGACTCCAAGTTCCCAAAATTATTTGAGGCACACTTTGTATCATAGGTGGCTAATATATTCAAGAATACAAACTCCTGTGGGCTGGATTTCTGTTGCATAACAGAACAGTCCATAAGACCTCTGTTGGGAGATCTTACGAACTAAGTAGATGCTATGAGTGAGTAGGAATTTTCTGACTGGTTTGATGTGTCAAAGCTTAATTTCTGGCATATTCTGAAAAATGGACTCCACTGAAAACTTGATTTGAGGTGATATTATGCAAAAAGCAAGTAATGGCTGACGTTTGTCAGTTAAATAAAAGAGGAAGTGTGAATCATTGACAGGGAAAAACACTGGGCCTTAGAGGGGTAACTTAAACATTCTGAGTAAAGAGATGGGCTGAAGGGAGGGTGGTGGCTGCCCAGCTAGCTGCTGAGAGCAAGGAGCTTGTGTTATTGCAATAAGCAAAGGCACCTAATGAGCAACCAGCAGGTCTCTAGCATCAGTGCCCACACCTGATGGAAAGCTGCCCAGATGCACATCCTAATAAGCCCACTGAACATGTTCTGCTCTCCCCTGCTGCACTGCCTGCCTGCCTCCAACCCACTCCCCAGGCAAACCCCCTGCTCCTGGCCATCATTCCCCTGATGTGACTGAAGAGAAAAATCCTCTCTCCTGGTAATAGGAATCACTCCATCCATGCCTGGAGTCTCACACAGTCACACATGCTATGAACAACACACTCCCCTTCCACTGTGGCTTGCTCTGAGGGGAGTGCTTCACCCACGCAAATATTTAGCAAGAGTTTTCAGCAGAAAATTCCCAGAATCAGATTGGATGGGACTGTGAGCTGAGGGCAATATAAGTGATTAATGGGTCCCCTGCAGAACAAAACCTCCTCAGCTTTGTCACAAGATAGTTGCTATGGTTTTTTGACACCACTTAGCAGAAATTTGCTTTGGCTGCGGGTATTGGAGGAGGGGAGAAACACAAAACATACTATAGAAAAGTCCTCCATTGTACACTGGCGATCATTCTGAGCAAAATCCTGTGCCTGTCTGGAATTTCAAGCTCTGTATAAATACTTCCAATTAGATTAAAAAAAAATATATAAATGAGGAGACTTCGTTAAGAACAGACAGCTTGCAACATGTCTTGTTAGCTATCAACAAAGTCTGCTAGAAATGTTGGAAGGTTTCAGCTAGGTTGATGTAAAAACAACATCAAATATCCAACCCCCCGCTCCATGAGACTAAGTTAAATGTTCTTTGCAGTGACTCAATTAAAATGCTAGGTAAAATGCATGCTTCATTGCAATCAGCTGCAACAGCATCAGAATCTTGTAGCAGGATATTTTACTGAAGTCTCAAGTTTCAACTGGTTTAGAAATGCAGATAGTAGTTTTCGTTGGTGTAGAATATTCTAATAAATGGGATGAGTTCTGCTCGAAACATCCAACAAAATAGGAATGAGAAGTTGGCCAGGAAAGGGTTTTCAAAGTGTCTAAAAATGGATGCTTCTCATTTTATAAGGCATAAAAAAGCCAGAGCAGCCTGCAAGAGTTTTAAGGTACCCTATCCATCTGGAAGAAGTTTTTCTGCATGTATTTTGAGTGACTCAACTACAGGCTTTTAACACCACCCCCACTTGGAGGAAGATCATGCTAGACTGAATACTGGAGATATACAAAAGCCTAGAGAAATTGCCATCATTTTGCAGCCTCAGGCATTTCTAAATTGTTTTGTAAACTCCAAAATCCACAAGATGCAGAGTGTCTGTATAAGGGTTGTCCATCTCTAGTCAACAAACGTCATACCAGAAGACCTGGGAGCACAATTTGTTTGGGTTTGTATGCTTATGTCTGTCAGTATATACTTATATGCCATAAATCAATGCTATACAGGCAAGCATCCAGGGTAGCTTGGAGGGGGAAGCAGGGATAGCTGTGTTATCATGTCACTATGGGATACAGGGAGAATTATTCCACTGATACAGCTACTCTACTACTGCTACCTGAGTCCGCTTGTTCAGTTCCATGTGCGACTGCATTATGTCACACAGAAATACATTGTAGGTGGTTTTGAAAATCCATCCTGAATCTCAAGCAGGATTATTCATTATTTTATTTATTCATCACTTCACTAATTTCAGTGCTCTGAAGTCATGTTTTACCAGCTGATCATCTGGCCCACACAAATCATCAAAACCCATAGATTATATACAACAAAAAAAAGCTGCTGCAGTGTATCCATTGGCATGTACTATGTGGACAGGCAAGGTGTCAAACTTTACAGCATGTGGGAGAAGTTGTGGAGAATGCTGTGTCAATATCGGAGGTTTTTATATAAATGTAACAGTTCCAGTGAAAATTTAAATTTAGAAAGTTGTTCAGTTCCAGGGTAGAAGAAGAGAGCACAGTCAACACCACGACAGATGCACAGCAAGCACTTGACAGGAAAGGTGGCAGGCTCAGGTGCAAATCCCCACTTTGCATATCTCATTGCCTAAAACCTCAAAAAGATCTTGGTTTTATTCCAGTGGGAAATGTTGAAATCTCAGAATGCTTTTCAGGATGGGAATTTTTTTTTTCACCCAGCATCACATTTGAAACTTCTCCAGCTTAATTATTCCTGATGCCCAAGTGGTTGCTTTAAAATCCCACAAAGAGTTCATAGGGTATGAGAACAGTCTGTGCAGTTTTCTTACCCAATGCAAGCTGGAAGACATGATGGAGGGATATTTCATTGATTAACACATTTGACAAGTAGATTCAGATCACAGCTCAATAGAAATGCAGATGATGGAAGGAATTTTCTAGACAGTCTTTCAATATAGCTCCACCACTGAAGGCAAGTTGCACTTGAAAAGCTGTAATTTGGCCACATCTGTAAGTACATCAGTGCTCTTTCCACTTCTTCACTCAGTGCTTAGGGCTGGAGTTTGGCACATTTCCAGTGGTTTTGCTTTCAACATTTTTTATTCCCTTGTTATGATTTCAGTCATCCATCTACTGCATCTTCCATCCCACTTGTGACCAGTCTCCCAATACCCACTTTTGCAGGAACCCACTTTTGTGCAGCAGCACACTGGCAAAGTTCGTCAGTACAGTGACTTTGCCATTCCCACACCCATCAGAAATAAATTAAGCATACATATGATGGTTAACATTTTTGGTTATTTTTTCTCTGTGTTTTCTTTGGATTTCTATAGTTGTGATATTTCAAACACAGTACGAAAACAACACTCATTTTACACTAGGCTTCTTTGCAGACCAGCAAATAACAAAGCTGGTAGAATTCCTAAGGATGTTCCTTCAGCAGAACAATAAAGCTGGGGCCAACAGATGATAAGTGAATTATCTAAAGCAATATTTTCTTGTTGAAAGCTGTACTGGTAAGCAGATAAAAGTTAATCTTAAGCTTTTGGAAAATAAGGAAGGAAAGCAACTAATATTGTTTAGACAGTTACAGTCCCTTTCTTCACTGATATTGTCATAGTTCCTCTTGACTGGGCATAAGGGAGACTTCCAACAGTATTTATTCTCAGACTGATGTGACAACTCACCTTCTTGAGATGGCTGCTTCCACAGTGGAACTTATATGTCAGTGTTAAACCAGGTACTTCTCCTTGAAAATGCGCTGTGCTCATCATTTATCCACACAGGAAATGGACAAGGGACTACGTGTACTTGGTTACATTCATCACTTTGATTTTATTAACAATATGTTCACTTACTGCCCATCTCCTCCACTCATTTAAATTTCTTCAGGCTGGCAAGTGAAAAACAACAGGAATTACTAGATCACATACAGACACTGTGGAGTGCCCCAATCTAAAGCAATTAACGTTGGCCTCTGGGTACACCTTCACCTTAGTATGGATCTGGAGCGCACCTTTGAAAAGTTTACTGGTCATCCCCACTTATTGTGCTTTTATTCATGTTGCAGAGTGCTCTTGGAGAGTGCTTTCAGATGCAATGCAGTCGGCAGCTGCCCTTCAAGTGTACATCTAACGTCCTCCAACTGCTAATGAATGTGCAGCACTCACATCAGCTTCTCAGCACCAACTCTCCTGTTAAAGAAGGCACTTCTATTAGGCTGCAGTACCTATTAAGGTAGACATAAGATCAGACAGTTAATTCCAGTGGGGAATTAAAGTATAGAAACTAACTGGAAGGAGACACCAGACTGATTAGGGATAGATCTCTTGTTTCTGTCACATTCCTTTTCTGCTGGCTAGCTGAGCTGGACTCCGAGAATACCTTCCACAGGCTCCAGGTCTTCCCTGGATGTGGGCTGAGACCTGCACCTCCCACAGGGTTCACAATCCATCAAGTGACATGACCTCGAGGAGCCAGCAACCAGTTAAGACCCAGAGAAAGTGTACTACATAGCAGTACCGCTACAAAGAACAGCAGTACTTCCTTCAAAAACTAGAAACTAAGTCCTAGAATATTCGAGAAATTACTCTCCCTGTTTATATGCCTCAACTTTAATTGTAGATAAATTAAAAGGTTCTTACTCCACTAGGTGGTGTGATTTGTCTTTCTGACAAACGTGACCTTACAAATATCCCCCTAATCCTTCATTCAAGGTGGGGACACAAAATACAATATGAAAAGTGAAATGGAAATCTGGTCTACAGGAGCCAGCAACTTTACCAGGTCATGCCTCTTGGGTATTTTCTACGATTCCTTAAAAAAGACTTCTGTCAGGAAAGGTTAACCTACCTTTAGAACATTCCTAGTTCCATGACGGAATAAAGTAGGAACATGAAACAAAAATATCGTGGTCACCCTATTTCCCCTTACACCCAGGTGCCATCTAAGGTGTTTATGTGATTTATCTCATGTTTCCTACAGTATAACATTCCAAGAAGCTGTCTGACTGGTTTATGCCTGAGTTACAAGATGATGCATACTCCTGGATCTTTCTTGGTCAGTTATGCTTGAACTTGCATGAGTATAGTTACATACAGGAGAAACAGAGAATGTTAGCTAGCATAACAAGGTGTATCTATCTTGGAAGATATACCCTGGCTAAATGTAATCCTGGTGGATGTATCCCTCTGGCTGAAAAAAACCCCCAAACATCCTTGGTTGATGCCATCTAACTCTTGGCTTCAATTAAAGTCCAAATTTTAAAATATTATGTCTGGGTCGTAGGTTGCTATTTTGACATTTGTAGTCATTGATTTGTTCATGCCCACTAAATAACATCTACTGACACACGTATTAAAAAGAAATCTAGGAAGCAAGATGCCCAAAAACCCATCAGCAGCATACTGTTCCTCCTAGAGTTCTGTAGCTGCTTAGTCACGTGGTTCAATTCTCCCTGACGTTCAGCAATAAAGAAGTCCTTTGTAGAAGAATACAACTTGATAGTGTTTATAGGATTTCCAGGATATCTTGTAGGTATTAAGTTTAAACAGAAGTCACAGAACTCACAGAAATAAACCAGTATGAGAGAAGAGGCGGCTGCAAAGCACAAGACTGAATGGAACAAAACCCATCTGGCAGATTGGAAGCAGCTCAGCCGTCCCACCACCTGCAATTGCCCTTTAAACTATCCGCCCACAACTTTGATTACTTGCCCTTGGAGAACCGATATAGGTAACATGGGTGTTTTTTTAATGAACATACCCATGAGAAAGGCAACCAATGAATAGAACCAACACAAAGCAAATCATCAGCTTTCAGTTCTGTAACTTTCAAGTACTTCCTCACAGTCACAGTCTGTACAGAACCCACATTAATTCGGGTTATTTACATATCCAGACACATTCGAGATCAGCCAGAGATCATACCATTTCCAAGCAATTTAAAATACAGGACTGGCTACTGTGAATTATTAATGTCATTACTAAACATTAGCGCTACTGGAGGATTGGTTTCTGAATGCAAATTTAACAAACCAGTGTCTCTTCTTTGGATGATTGATGCATGACAAATCTGAGGTATCTGCTTCTACAGCTGTAAATACTACAGGCTTAGAAAATTTGTCTGGAAATGGTTTGCTAAATATTTCAAACCTGGATGGAAACAAAATCAGAAAGATCCTCAACGCTACAGTAAAGGCTTTAATCACATGAAAATAAACAGCATTTGGATTCGACTCATAACCACTTCTGCAGCTCCAATTACTCTGGTATACTACTATCTGGAGTAGGGTCTGTATGATATCGTATTGACCAAAGGTTCCAAACGTATAGCTCTTGAAGTGACAGAAAAAAGGGTAAAGGTCCTTCCTGGTTATACACACAAGATAAAATGGCCTTATTATTATCATCATGTGCATACATTTAATCACAAAAGAGTCTGTGCAATTGTAAATTCACACACGCAATAATCACATTAAGTATGATGCTGCTTTGTGAAAAAAAATCTGAGAAACATGATATATGCATGTTTACCTGTGCTGCAAAGAGAATGTATACACTATGTCTACTTAGTGATGTTGATCAATTTAAACCTGATTTAAGGTCTGCTGCAAAGTATCATACCAGGAGACTGCTTGACAGCAGTACCAGTGTACACAGCTCCGTCATAAGAAAAAGCCATTTTGTGCTGGGCAAACACACTCATTCTGACAAAATGCATGAAATACTCACAGGATGGAGGTTTATGTTGCAGTGAGTCACTTTCATGCTGTCATTATAAAATGTCCCTAAGCAGAGGTGGGTTTAATGGGTTAAGAAGGAAAAGGAAACTTGGCACAGAGAGATACCTAATATTGGCATCACAGCAACAATATAAATGCACTCCAGTCTCAGCAAATGCAGGTTTTGCAGATTTCAGTTTGCAAATTGTGATGCCAGATGGCTGAAACCTGCCTCTGTACAAATCCCATGCCCGAAATGGCATTGCCTGGGTTTACACGTCCTGAGGAAAGAGACTTGGATTTCTAAAGATCTGAGTAACTTCTATTACCACACACTGGGATGGCTGTTACAGAGGGTACAGGACACGAAACAACAGCAAAGTATCTCTCACCACTATTACGTAGCCAATAAACCTTTATTTAGATGTGGAAGGAAAATATGTTTACAAGAAGAAAGATCTAGGGAGATCTGCTCCCCTGAAATTCAGAGAAGTCCCACAGGCTCTCTGTCAGCATTGTCAGTGCTTGAGTGAAAGGATGAGCAGGTTCTTTAAATCACAGGCTAAAGTCAATATCAGCATAAATTGCAGAGACTTCATCTCCATGTTGCTTCCCGATTGATACAATCTGTGTATGAGGAGTAATCCAAATACTGGATTGCACATATTTGGCAGGTCTTGCACCCCTCTTCACAGACAATGGTTTTGTCATAACTCACAATGAAGTTACTGTAATACTGCTCAAACAGCGTGCTGTGTGGCACAGACAACTGCTTGGCCATTTCATACAGGCTTTCTGGCTTCAAGTCTTCAACACCATAAGCTTTAGTCAGAATATATTCTAATTTCCAGTTTGATTCATTTTTCTTGTTGGCATCTCTGAGGTCCAAGTAAAACTGCCAAAGATCCTACAGTTAAAAAAAAAAAAGAGAAAGAAAAAGTAGGCACGGCTGTATTGCTTTCTTCCCTGCTTCATTAAGTCCCTAGAGTGATATATTGATTAGGAAGCTGTCACTCCTCGTTATTCACAACTGAATAGAAGGTCATGTCCCACCCCAAGAGCTGGGCTTACACCCAAAGCTGGTACTTGCAGAGCAGTAATGGTGGGGGGATGGGGAGAAGAAGAAAAAGGAGCCACAAAGGGCAGCAGTGGCAGTGTTAGAGGTCTTCCTGCCTAAACGATAAACCAAAATCCACTGTGCCCATGTCTGCTTTAGGAGTGGGGCAAAAGGGTGAGAACCAGAAGGTTTTTTTCTGTGGGCACTGCTTGAGGGACAGAATAGACAGAAAAGAACAGCCAAGGGAGAACTTAAGGGAAACGGAGAGATGGAAATGAAGGAGTGAAATCTGCACAGGAAAGGAGCAGCCTGTATTCGCATAGGTCTCCAGAGAGAAACCTCAGTCCCAGTCAAGCTGCGGGATGCACTGTCACTGAACTCAGGGAAGTCAAGATTTTACTCTGAATTACAGAGAATAGCCAAGTCATTCAGAGCCAAAGTAATTACACAGGATTCACTTTATATCCAAAAATCATGAGACTACAAATCAAAGTATTTTACTTTTTCTTCTAAATTTATCTAGAATTTCCTATAAAAAGCATTAACTGTATAGCAGAGTGCATGATTACAGAAGACGTCACATGGTTAAAAGTAGTTTTTTTCATCTGCTCTTCTACACCCTTTAAAAGCTTTCACGGACTTCCTCCCAGTGCTCAAGCTATTACCATCAAACAACACTGGTATGTAAAGAAGCTCAGGATTTAAGTGAACCTTCTTCTTGCAGAGCTTCCTACAAATAGTTTTAGGATTCTGACCAGAAATTTTCTGCCTGTCTTTGATTCTATGTCATAAGAATCTTCCATAGAGAACAGGAAGTACTGGGTAGTACTGCAGGCACAGACAGACTGACCAAGTTCCTTTCCTTTTCCCAGGAAGAAAAACCAGTAAACACCAAAGTTCCACAATAGCCATAATAATACAAAGGCTGACATCTCAGTGTAATTTTTAATGACATCATATTTAGATGTAAACTATGCTTTAAAATCTTTACTTACCAGCAAGTTATAATCAAGAACATCATATTGATAAAATCTAACACCAGGGTTATTGGACTCCATTTGCCATGTACTCTTCACTGGGGTTACAGCAGGTGCCACAAACAAAGAATTTACTGGCTTTCCTGTAGGAAGAGGGAAGGTGAGGAAACAGTTTCCTTTCAACCATTTCTTTCTCAAACAGCAAGAACCAGAGTGATTGGCTTAAGTACATTAGCATTTTTTTCCCCTGGAATAGCTCTATCACTGTGAACTCCTTCTGTACTTCCACTGGATAGAACTAAATCTGTGTAAAATACCGCAGTACACATTCCAGTGTGTACCAGTTAAGACTGTCTGTAGTACAGGCTTCCCACCAAATTCAACTATCTGTGCGAAATGGTCTTGCTTATATGTAAGATCTGTGTATTTTGCCTACTTCTACTCAAGAAATATTAAAAACTTTTAGTTGCTGTCTCAATGCTATATTTTACATACTGTTTTCAGTATTTTTTTTCTTTATGTATTTATGATGTTATTAGAAACACCAGGGTATCATCACCTGAATCTGACTTCAGTCATTCAGACTAGCAGTACGTGAACACCAATCTTTACAGCAACTGAAACATGAGGGTGCACACCAGTTTTAATGAGACATAATATGCAGGTAAGTATATTGCGAGGTTTTCTGTGAACAAAAAAGCCCTAACTATTCCTTTATCTGACACCATCACAGCTGTGAAATCGTAAGGTCAGTCTCCACATATAAGCAGAACCTTTGGAAGCTTGGAAATGAGTAGATTCTTCTGGAGAAGATAAAACTGAGCTCTGTGTCTCAGTACACTGATGCTGGCTACAGTATTACAGTTATCTTGAATTTTCTAGAACTTTGTTGAGAAGATAACGGCATGAATAGAAGACAGCCTGAAATTGTATGGATAAACACAAACTATACTCAGATACATGCAATTTCAGTGTTTAAATTTTGTCAAAAGATGCAAAATTATTAAAATAACTTGGAAGCAATTACTTGCACATGCAAACTGTAATAACAAGGCACCAAGATCAATCTGTCCTCAGTGAAATTTGCAGTAGAGGTGATGATTCATGCACAAATGAGACAAAGAACAAAAATATGTAGGTATAAAACTGCCTTGCATGCCATTAAAAAACCCAAACAAATAAACTAAAAGCTTGTTCTTTCACTAGGACTAGATTCCTTTTTACTGAAGATTAATTTCATGGTAATGCCATGTAAAAAGGTGAATTATTTAGAATACTGTTACCCCAGACAGCATTTTGGGCATTGTTTTTATGAGTTCTTACAAAGCAGTTAGAGCCAATTAATATTTGGATATTTTACATAAACCAAAACAATGGACCTCTCACTGTTCTATGGTGCAGACACAAATGTTTAACCAGTTACTTGTTAGAAATTTTCTGTTAAAGATGCTAGAGTGCTCCATACAGCCATGGCCATACTTAAACTAAGGGATTATGAAGCAGTATTTTCAGACCTGGGTGCTTTTCTTGAAGGGAAATTAGCTGATCTAAGAGATGCAACAGGCAGAGATTTTCTTTCCCCTGCCTCCCGCTTACCCTTATCTTAATTAACTTTGAAACAGCAGGGAACTCAGCAGAGAGGCACGGTAATGATGCAGGAAACACAAGAACATAGAGCATGTCTAGTCAGCCTGAGAACATTCCCTCTGACACATTACACAATAGCAACTGGCTAGTATAATTTGCCTGTGTCACTGTAAGAGTAGAGAGGAAAGACTAGAAATTCTTCTCTAGGCATATGCATTCATTTTGGAAAAAAAAAAAAAAGACAGAAAATAAAGAAGGAAGCTTGGGGAATCTCTTCTGACTTCAACATAAAAAAGACAATCTGCCTTGCAAGGTTCTCTTTAGGAAAAAAAAAAGAATGGCAGTGTGTAAGGCTTGAATTCTTGTAGACGAATAGTAGTATTTCCCTATTTCCTCATTCAATTATTTATAGCAGAGGGTAACCAGTAAGAACATGCAAGAAAGTATTAATTTGCTTTTAATCAAGAAGGAAAAAATGAAGGATTCAACAAGCATCATTACCTTCTTCATCCAGGAGGACCATGATACTATCTCTATGTGTATGTCCAAAAAACTGCCCTGCAATTACACTACTGTAATTGCGAAAAATCTTTACCAGTCTCTCATTGTAATACTCCCTGATAGCTGTTGTATTCCTTGCATATGGCAAGTATCCTACTGGCACATGTCCTATTATATATACCTAAGGAATTAGATACAGAAAGCACAATTAGCATCTTCATTTGAAATTTACCCTTTCAGCTATAACTTAAAAATGGTTACCACAAGTTCATAATAATGCTATCTTAGAAATGGCATTCTGGAAGATATAAATCATGACAGTTTTGTTACACAAAATACAAACAGTAAGAACGTTTAAATTCATAATGAGAAAAAAAATTAGATATTTTTATATATATAATTCAGTATATTTTTGGGAAAGAAAGTTTTTATGAATCTACATGTGATTTTGGGCCAAAAGAAAATTTCATCAACTATTTCAAATGAAAAAATAAGTTACACTTATGATTTGACATCTCAAGGGGACAGTAAGAAAGAATTATGTTACAGTACTACAGAGCCTGCATGGTCAGAGAGTCACCAAAAATATGGAAGAACTAATTAAAACCTCTCCATCTGAGGCTGAGACTTGGTTGCAACTGCACAAACTAACTAATATGCTGCAGGGTTTTATGAGGAAGGGAAAGATTTCCTCTCTCCCGACTGTAATATAATAATATTATTAAATTTAGAACACAATAGCAAAATGTAAACGTTTCAAATTAAACACTTTTTCTGGTCAGATGATTATCCAATCCCCACACTAATCAACCAAACACAAGCCAACAATTTATAACCTCACTTCAAAACCCAAGTATTATAGGACAATTTATTATAACACTCAAATCGTAGCAATTGCTGCAGCCTGGCTAAGTTTTGTGGTTGACAAACTGCTTTCTAATTTCTAACACTTGTAATTACATAAAAATATAAATGAAATATGCCTGCTTTTGTCTCAGTCCTAGGGTGCACATTTTAAAATTAAAGGTTATGAGTAAAAAAAGTCAGAAACAAAAATGAAAGTATTAAGTATTCTCATGCTTGCTTCTACAGTATTTTACATAGTAGGAAAGAAAATGTATTTTACTGCATAATCTGAGAAATTCCATTCAACTATTTTATTAATTGTTGTGGTATAATGTGCATATTCAAGGAAGAATTATTTAAAAATTAAATTCTGACGTTGCAGTATCTGTGGCAGCATTAATACTCTTTTAGAATCACGTTTGCATTTTCATTGTCTCTGCTTCTTACTACTTTTTGTTTTCCTTTTCAAAGTTCAAACAAATAATGCTGATGGGCTCTCTTCACAGCCCCTACCTTTTCTTTCTTTTGTGAAGAGGTTTCTAGTATTCCCTCCAGCCAGGCAAACTGATCAGCTGGGTCAGTGATATTCACAGTTACACTATTGGGGCTGTAATACAAATTTGTGTTCAGACTGATTATCCTGAGTGGTTGAGAGCTGTCGCTGGATTCAAACAGCTGCGTGTAGAAGCCACCTGTGAAAATAAGACCAAAACCATTTGAAAAATGAAATGCTTTAAAGCACAACTTAGGAATGGAAGTATAATGGAAGTACACTGACAAAATATTCAGCCTTACTCTAACAAAATAGAATATGGCATGTTTATTCAAGCCATGCATCACCTTATCACAACAGAACATCTTAAGAATCTGTTTTCAGCAACATTTTAGTTGCTACGAATTCTTGCCTGTAATTGCTTTTGTGCTTAGTTGACAGTTTTCAGATGCAGCTATCCAACTGACACAGAAGAAGTGCCGTGTAACATTTCTTCCCCATTAAGAGATGCAGTAATCGTTAAAATGTCCAAATTTCTTGAAATTCCAAAAACTTACAGGTTCCTCCAGGAAGAACTGTTTCAGTTCAGTAGCCTTGTTACTCTGAAAATCATTTTACCTCAGACTGGAATATGATGAAAAGTAAAGATCATGTTTTTTCAATCCAAGCTCCTAAAACTTTCCATGGCATACAAAGTTTCTTCAATAGGTGCAACTTCATAGTGCATGGACTTCAGTGGAGCTATGGCAACAGAGCTATAACAATATACTTCAACTTAAGGTCTGCCACTTTGAGGTTTTTTTCCTATTAGAATTTCTATTTCCACTCTTACCCAAAGTTCCTTCTCATTCAGGACACAAAACCACAAATTAAAACTTCCAAATTGCTAAGGTTTGAGTGAATTGGAAGTTGGGTTGAACTTTTCAGTCCTTTGCTAAAAAGAAAAATCATAATTAGGTATCAATATTCTACTAGCTTAGTAAATTGGATGCAAATATGATGCAATTAACAGTATCATCACCACGACTACGTGCTATCCTAACTAGAATAAACATGTGCCTATTCAGTATGCTCAGAAATACATATAGTAACAAAACAGAGACATTTAATCAATTTTTTACAACCAAATTTAGGTCTTCTTGTGTGGGGAGTGAAGGCGGTTAAGATCTGCATGAAGAACAGTTTGGGAATGAGCTCTGAGGCCTTGGTGCTTTGACAAGCCCTGAGGTGATGAGCTGGGGCACTGAAGGCCAGAGGATGTGGGGGTTTTGAGAGGTTCTGAAGCATTGTGATTGGACTATTTACCTGAGAGTTTTACAGGGGCCAATGAGATTGAACACTGCATGTTTGTGCAGGTTGGGAAAGTACTGAACAGGGGGATAAAAAAGGCTTGGTTGTAATAAAGGGGGATTTGAGTCTCTGCATCAACTTGAGTCCGTGTCGTGAAATGCCACATTCTTGTGCATCTTAGGCCTTTACCTAAAAAGCACTGAGGTTTCTGGTACAAAGCCAATAATACTGTACATGTTACAAGAAGCAGTAATTATTGCATCAGAAAAGAATAAATGTACTCTGAAGATAAGCACTGCTATTCAAAAAGACTAATATTTCTTCCAGGAAAAGAATTATAGGTAATCCATTGTACTGATTCACCTTGTAAGACTTAGCTAAACAATTGGGACAAACTTATAGAAACATTAGTTCTGTAAGCCCTAGCTTTAAAATGCATTACTGGCATATTTTACCTTTTCTGAAGGTATTGATTGCTTCATCTGTTAGCCAAGGATTCCAGAAATCTGCTACAGCATTGTAAACTTCACTGGTAGCTACAGGAAGCTGATCCTGTGAGAAAGCAGAACCTGCCTTAGTATTCAGATACAGACACAAAAAACCATCAGAGAACAACAACAAAAAAAACGTCACTAAATTATCCCTTAACATGTACGTATATCCAGCCACCAACAAGAAGAACTCAAGAAAAGAAAAAAAGTTCTGAACATACACTGTGGCTGATCAGGAACAAATGCCAGAACTTAGAACTGCATGGCTTTATTAATGCATTGATAAACTAATGCCAGAAATATTTCAACCCTTAGAAGCACAGCAGAGTGGAAAACCATACATTATGCAAAATTAATAAATATATAAATTGAAGATTCAAAGTCTAAAAATACAGTCTCCTGGGGTAAAAGCTTGAATATAAGCTTCTTTTACAGAAGGTGAATTTTTCAAGCAACTTGCAGTTCATAGGTGTTTCCCAAAACTCCACTATAGCCCTCATAAATATTCTGGTTAAATTCAGGAATATTTTCATGATATCCTGTAATTTTAGTAACAAAACATTTAAAATGTAAAAGTGTTGTCAATGTTTTCTCCCACTGGCTCAAACTAGGACTGTAGCACTCTTCAGTTTGAGCCAGGTGTCACAGTCTGGTAAGAACCATGCCGTCTTCTAACCCTAACAAAGAAGATTCCAGCCGGTCCTTGCCTTTCCTAAAATACCTGCTTGGATTTGTGGACCCAGAAGAAAAAAACAGAGGTCGAAAAATAGGAACAGTATTACAGCGCATGTTTTCTTAAACATAAAATTTGACCTTTCTAAGATCTTTGAAACTAAACCTATGTTATTAGAGGCTTAGGCACCAAGTCTCTGTCTGGGAATAGTGCAATCAGAATTCTGTTCAGGCATTGTTGCTTGCAGTGCGCTGATACCAGTTATTAAGAAAGCTTTGAGCCATACCAGTTCAGCCAGAGCTAACAGGCACTAACAGACATAGTAAAACCTGATCTCAGATAAGAGGCCATGTTATTGACTGAAGGCGGTTTGGACCCAGGCAAGCCCATGCTCTGTGAACTTGTGGATTAGACAGCAGTTTGAGAATCTGGTTTAAGCAGGGAAAAGGAATAAGACTATGCAGAAAGACCAAGGTCACAATATACAATCTGAAAGGTATCCCAATGCTTGATTAACCTGAGTAGTATTTTTATTAGGCTCTGCAAGAAAAATCAGCCAAGACCATTAAATCGTTAAGACGGACAGGTCAGAACAGAATAAAAAGCAGTAAAATTCTTTGGTGCACAGTGAGTGCACAGCTTTCACGCTTGCTCTGGAACAGCCTACAGTGTGTGGCTTGCTCCACATCGCTTCCAGTCAACGGGACATTTGCCAAGCCTGTCCACATGAAAAACAAAATGTCATCAACAGCCAACAAAAAAACCCAAAACATCAACCTGAAATGAACCCATAGTGGGGAATTTCTGATCCCATGGTATTTCTCAAGCAGTAACATAAAGTTGTGTGAGCTCTCCACATCGGTAAAGCCTGCCATTTCAAAGCAAAGTATCACAGAAACACTCCTGTGTGGGTTTGTGCAGAGAGAACTGAAACTGTTATTCCAATCAGCAACCTGCTTCACAATACTGCACCCCTGCCCCTCTACCCCCCTCCTCCAGCCATCTTTTTCCTATCTTCAGATTTAATTTCACAAATGAAACTCCTATGTGTTGAAAAAGTCACTATACTCTTTGTTTACAAGGTTAATGAATGCAGTTGTTTCTTCTTCTATACCAAAAGAGACTGCTAAATGACTATTCTCTGTTAAGACCTTTCAAAAGGCAAAAAAAACCAAAGCATTGGGTGAGACTTCAGTTGGAAGTGTTATTTATCAAAATACTTTACCTGTGTTTCTGGTGAATATGACAAGCTGAAGCTCTACTACCAGAGTAAGAACACAAGAGACTGAAGTGCCAGCTTGGTTTGTGCACTCACACTTCCAAGACATGTTTAGCTCTTATTTTGTCTCTCACATTTCCCTTTCCCCTCTCTGAGCACCTTCTTTACTCCTCGATTTGGGAATCACTCCAGCAATGACACCAGCAATGATACAGTCACCTACTATACCACGATATACCCTGATAGGCCTAATGAATAACACAGAAAGCTGGAATAAAAGTCCTTGGGGGTAGAAGGGGGAGTACTAAATTCCCATTAGGCATTTCAAACAAAATATTTTCATTGACCTTCTCCACATCCCTTACAATCCTCTCAGATCCAGTGACAGAACCTGCTTCTGAGTCCTGAGTGCTGTCAGGTCAATCCACAATATGCTTTAAAGGACACATGAAGCAACTGTTTACTTTTGAGCTATGCCAAAAACAATATTCGCAGAACACTGAGAGTAAAAAAAGCAGTTCTCAGCTGCAATGACCCACATATCCAGTAAATCATCAATGCGAGTATTTGTAAGTGTCCAATAAGGAAAGAAAAAAAACCATATTTTTAATAATAGTGGCAAAACTATGGGAACATTACAAAAATTCTGTCATTGGTCTGATAAAAAAAGTCCAGTGATGTCAGCAGACAGATTTCCAGTATGCCTTTCAATAGGCCTTGAATCTTACCACAGGTTCACAGATCCATTAAGGTCATTTCTGCTAGATTAAGTTATTGTAGATACAGGCATGACTCACACAGCAAGAAAAAATAAGTGTGTATTAACTGTGATAAGACCTGGTCGTTCTAAGCCATGAGCAGTACATTTGCATGACCTCAGGCAATGCAGATTTTACCTGGCATCAGCGTTTGCTTGGGTAACTTAACACACATACAGAGATGTACTTTCTGCTCCTGAATGGAACTATTTATAATTTAAATGCTAATTGGAGGACTGTAGAATACTGCTTCTGGAAGAATACACACATTTAGCTCTTTGTTTTCACACCTGCTTTCTGAGAGGTTAGGAACACACTCAATGTGTTAAATAAACAAATTTCTAACTTGTTTTACCTGTGGCCAGTAGTCATGATTGCCCAAGGCAGGGAAAACCTGAAGATCGGGAAAGAAATTACGAATTGTAGAAGTCATATTGCCAATAATGCTAATGACCAACTTTGTGGAGAGTTCTTTTACAGGAACATGAGGAGGACTATCTCTGGAAAAGGAAAAAGGTTTTATTAACAAAGGTTTATTAGCAACATAAGGAAAGGCAAAAAATGCTGCGAACACATCTACGTTCTAGCATGTAACAGTACTATAGGACTAATGAAAATCATCAAATTGCCTCAAAGGCTGTCTGCAAAGGCATTAAAAACCAAAGTTGACTGATGTTTATCCTATGATTCACATTTATTATTAAGAAAGATTTCTTAGAAATTAAATGCATTCAACTCCATCATTTTGAGCTACTGTTCAGTTTGGGTTATGTATCTTCCATCATCTGCACAACTTGCTAAGTTATTTTTTCCCTTTCGACAACACCTTGTTGAAAAGTAAGTACAATAAGGCAAGTGACATAAATTAATCACTTGTCTTACATACATACTCGTATTTTTTAACACCCTTCCCCCAGTAAAATTAAGTGACGTGACATAACATATATAAACTTTCCAGAAAAAAAAAAAGACCTTGTCACTGATAAACAACTAGTTCTCACACTCAAAGATACTAATCTCTGATAAATTATCCATTGATTCATACCATAAGAATGATGTGACGGTAGAATGCAGAATTTGGTATGGCAGAAGGGTAAATTAATGCCATCTTTTATGAATACCTAGAAAGTAACAGGGCATGGTACTATCGAGCTACTCATATGCCTCCCTTTCACACTTCTTTCTCCAGTCCCACTGCTAAGGCACACAAAGCACCACAGATAACACCTGTGTGAGAGAGAGAGAGTAGTATTATGCCCATTTTCTAATAAGTAAGATTGGCACAGAAAAGGTAAACGTTTTACTCAACAGGAGACTGCACACATTCAAATTACTGCAATAAGGGACTATGAAACCACACTTTCTTCTTAAGCGCATGTAGCTGTGAGGGATACTAATGAAGAGAGAGACAGGATCTACAGCACAGTTGTCCTCCCACTGTGAGACCTTGATCTAGAATTCCTATGGGCACTGAACCTGAATGGTAACTTTATACACTTGAAAAATACATAAGCTGTATTACTGATTCTAGCTACCTCTTACAAAAAAAAAAATATAATTAAAGTTTATCTTCTCAAAATAGATACACTTTAAATTTAATGACCCTGACACCTACAAAATCCAACACCTCCCATAACAATTCATTCCAGTCAGTTATTCCTCTGATGTTTCTTTTTGCTTTTTCCACTTTCCACCCTTCATTTCTAACGCCATAAACTAATACAGTCATGTGGTAAATGTCCAGTGAATAGTCCAACGATATCAAGAACTTATTGGACAGATCAAAATCTATTCCTGAGGCCTTATATTCTCACTCAGTCTTCCACTTATTACCCATTCCGACAACTAAAGGGACTATTTAAAAGTAGTGTTTGTGAGATAGTACACTCATATTTGTTGGTGCAAATATAAACGTGTGAATTACTGCAGTATCTGGTTATCCAGCTGTTAAAAACTTGAACTGCAGAGCGACTTGAACACTTACCCTGTCCAAATCATGAATGAAACCTCCTGCTTTGAATCCTTCATGAATTCAAATGCTGACAAAATAAGTTGATATGGCGAATCACACAAAAAGTCTCCAAAAGGACCTGGGTTGGATGCATTGGCTCCTTTGGAAGAAGAGCAAACTTTGGTGCGATCAGGGGTAATGTGGTAAGTCGGATCTAAATGTAGGTCAGATATATGCCAGAACTGCCCTGTTTTCAGAAAACAAAGATTAAAGAAAATATATTATTTGCATTTGAACTATTACACATAGGTAATGCCAAGTTTGCTCCAGTTTGTCTACTGCTATTCCTCTTTCAAGTTTTGAAAGAGAGAATAAATTTAACTAATTGTTGGTGTGGGTGAGTTCTGCATTCCTGACAAAGAGTCCTTTACATAGTCTGCTCAGAAAAACGGAAAACAGAAGAAGCACAGGCTTAAGCTATGCAGCAGAAACAAAAGTGGAGATTGGCAGGGACTGGAAAATCAGCTCCTTTTCATTAATAGCAATCTGGAAAGCAGAGGAGGCAACAGAAGGACTCCTCCACTCCACCTGAAAAGAGACGGAGTTGCATATTAATTATTTTTCCAGACCTTCCCTGGCTAGAAGCTATTATAAAAGATCACAGTATATAAAGAAAGGCAAGAAACAGTATGTGTGCAAAAATCTCAAAGCTCTTCATCTCACCAGCAGCCGCAGTAACAAAGAGGCTGGGCTTCTCACTAGAGAGAGGTGTGTCAGCCTTACTCACTACTTTCCAGGCTGACACGTTCTCAGTTTCTGCTACTTAGCACTGCACAGAAAAAGGAGCTGAGAAGTGTAATATGGTGAACAAGACAAATTAAGCTTTATTAGACTATCAGCCTTCAAGTTTCATGTAAAAGAAGGTGACTTCTTTCTGTCAGTTTCAAAGTACTTGGGAAAGGCACACATGTATCTGGGGGAGTGATTGTGAAACCAGGACCGATAAATTGATTTTCCCAAGGTCACATGCTCATGCAAAGCAAGCAGCACGCGACTCGACCCCATGGAGTTTTATTTCAGGAAGCAAAAACCAGCAGCGCTCTTCAAAACCTGCAGAACTGTGACTCCTACCAACAGGCGACAGAGAAACGCCTGGACGCTGCTGTGTGTTTGGTCTGAGGCACGTGCGAGTCACAAGGGATGAAAATCCTGTGGAAGCCCATTTCGGAGCCCTCACCAGTGCACACCATCACTCCACTGATCACGCCAGGCAGAGCACGTGTGTGTTTGCTGACAGCACAGGAACCAAACTTCATGTTTGCAGTGCGTGCCTCAGGACACCACGCCAAAGGCAGGGCAGGGCTCACCTTACCTGCCACCGTCCGGAGTGCCAGCCTAGCTAACTAAATATAAACCTCATGTAACCCCCCATACCTGAATAGCGATATATTTACTTATCTACAAGTCACATGAAGTTGAAGCCAGCTGGGACAGGAACGGCACTGCAGCAGTTTACAGGCGGGCAACAGCGCGAAAGGGGGGGAAAGAGGCAAGAGGGGAGCACTCAACCCGGGCCTGCCCGCCGGCAGCACGGAGGGGCGGGCAGCGACCCCCGGCCCGGG